>QYTT01084141.1:15054-25862 GCA_006980735.1 Dasypogon diadema
TTATACTCCTAGTATTTACGTATCAAAACATCTGCTGAAAGGCGGTACCCAAACTGTCGTTTTCGCAATGATACCTTAAGTTCCAGATCACCTCAGGTGAACTCACGAAAACGAAAATGATGGATTACTTCAAAACTTTTAAGAAATTCTTCATAATCGTGAAGTGAATCCATAGTTTCACCAGTAGATCCTACTCCAGAAATGAAATTTCCAATTCCCACCTTAAGGTATGCAAAAGGCAGCCTTTAAGTCTAATAAATCATTTCCAGCGTAACCGCCTTCCAATTTTCAAATTTCTATGGTGCAATACGTCCCCCTTATAGTTGAGTTTTTTAAATAGCCGTCGGGAATCTTAATTGATTGCCTGTTACTTCGTTAAACATGTGTGTGATCGCCCAGCAGGTTTAAATCAACTGCCCCAAAACGTGTCTAGTTTTCACACGATAGAAAGGAATCAACCAATCGCCATTCACTGTTCGTCACGTTAATCCACCGCGAGAGCCCCGTAACTAACTAGATTTGAATGGGAAAGCAAGAAAATCCGACAGATAGTAAACATGCAATTTTCGGCTAATGTTATGTAAATTAACTTGTCACGGTATTTTTGCATTAATTAATTCCCATTTCGGTTCGATTTCAGGTGATCCAAAGGCGACTGATCCCGCCTTTGTGGAGAGAATGGGCCAGCCCGGATGGATTGATATGATCGCGTTTACTTATTGAAGCGTTTTGTGGCCAATCTTTGGTGGAGCTAATAGCAAAATTTATTTACATTTTCGATAACGTGATAAGTGACTGGTTTTGTTTTGATCTGGTTGGTTTTCAATAGTGGAATTAGTTAGACAAAAGGCGGAGCTAAATGCGAACAGAGGCAGCGGACAGTCGAATATTTATTAGCAAGTTTGAATTAATTAAATGCGCTCAGTTCTAACAGTAGGAAAATTATTCACTTTTATTTCGGACGATGTTAAAAATAAATTTTATCGAATTATATTATAATATCAATTAAGGCCAATAACCTGTTATGAGAACTAACATTTTCCTCAATATTACAGGCTGCCCCATAGTTCATTAGCCCTCACAAATGATCTGAAAAGTTGTCCAGCACTTTATCCTGCCTGCAAACTTAGCAAATCTGACAATCCATCCCCAAAATGTAAGCCATACCCTTTACCATCCTGGTAAGCTTTAATTTGATTGATAACTTGATATTTAGCAGTTCTAATAACATAACCTGTTTCAGTTTGTTGTTTTTTTTTTGTTTCTCTTTCCGATGGAATATTTTCTAATTTTTTCACTGCAACACTTCTATTGAATTTACCTTCTAATGGATCAAAGTCACCTCCTCATGACACCGAAGCCTGAACCTCAACAACGTAAAAGTCCAAAGCTCGAATCGAACATTTTGCGCTTAGTGAGTGATTAATCTTTGCTTGTCGGTTGATTAAGCCGACACTGTATCTCACTGTTCAAAAGTGTGTCTAACCAGTGGAATCAATCATCCGTCAATCCAGTGACTTCAATTCACCGAGAGAGAGAGAAAAAAAAAACTCCATCCTCGAACGTAACAGTTCTATTCTCTACCGAGTGAGTGCAGTGTTTCATCAAATCATTAACGAACCGTGTAATTAGCGCCCGTGTAGAATGCAAACGGGGCCATATCTGACTACTTTCATACCACAGAATTACCGGAGTAGTGAAGTGGAAGATGGAGATTGGTAGTCGGTGGGTATCGAATTAAGCAAAAAGCATCAATACTAGCGGTATCAATGTTTCTTCAATTGTTTCACGGCTAGAATGGCTCACGATTCTGATAGTGATCTCTATACCAAGATTTTTCGGAACAACAAGAATCAATGGATACATTTATCTCAGTTATTTTTTTGTTCTTCAAATGTATCTTCTTCAGCTCAATTGAATTCAATTTGCTCTCAAAATATTGATTGCAAACAAATCAATGATCAATCACTTGGTGGAAAGAACACCTTCTTAGAAGTATCTGTTTAGCCTCGACGCACGGTGTTTGCGAAAGTTACTTTCTGCCTCAAGGAATACTTACCGCACAAACTTGCACAGGTTGATTGGGAATGACGCAAGTTTGATAGACGCAAAGTGTGCAAAAAGATTGAAATCACCCAGCAGCCACCTGAATCCGAAGCTCAATCAACCGGACAATGTCAGATTTTAAAATTTGATACGATTCTCCGTTCCTGTTTATTTGTTAGACCTTGAACACCTCAGCCGGAGAATATTTGCAACTGTTGGTAAGCACGCCAAAAAGCATTTTTTTATTTATTTGTTTACTTTTTTTTCTCTAAATGCGCGCTTTTTGGTGGATTCTTTATGTGAAAATTTATCACTTTTATGGGATGTTGTTTTCTCACGGTTTTGTCAATATTTCAAGAACTTGAAGTAGACAGAAGAAATTAACATGTCAATTAGAATTGGTGAGAATTCGATTCGCTTTTATGGATATACCGCAGTACGACTGATGATTTTACTATTCCTCACCATATAAATCATAAAAATGTCACCCGAAGTCATCGACTTGCTATTCTTTCAAGACTAAAGTAATTTTTATTCAAATTCATTTTGATTTACAGCCACAGGACTTGGAATTAAAATCAAACAACTTAAGGTCGGCAAAAGAGATTTAACTATCTTTTCAAATAGTCAATCTAATGAATTTTGATTTATTTCTTTTATCTAAGACTGGATTCTAACGGGCATTATCTATAGAAATCAAAAATAATCCAGTAGTAATCTTGGAAAATAATATTTCATGTTACATACATGAATAAAGAAATTCATACTTCGTACAAATCTTAAGATACTTTTCTTATTATCACTGATTCTTTATTCTTTATTAATCTTTCAGTTTTTTTACTATCCTAGGCTCATGTTGACTTTAATGACGGTTTGGCATGAATGTGTAAAGATTCTTGACTTATTTTTTTAAACAGAACATTTTCTAAAGTTTCATGAAAATTTTGAAGTCTTCGTAAATCTTTTTTGCTACCTTTCTGTCCGGTATCAAAACGAACCACTCAGCTAATTTTAAGATTTAAAACCCAGTACAGGAATACTTCTGAATAGCTATTAAAAAATAGTTAGAGATGTACTGTGCTAACTATTCCATACTGGAAAATATAGAGAAAAGTACCCTGGTATGAGACACTTTTTGTAAACCTCTCGTCTTTACCAAGCTAAAGTACACAACAGTGAAACTTTTTTAAAGGTATTACCTAAGCTCAGGGGACAACCCTATGATGCACACAGCAGAGTTTATGCGGAAGGAAAATAGTGAAAGGGATATTGGGAAATTTTAACCTGACAAATGTTGCAAGTGCGCCACAATTTTTGGCATGAAAATATTACTGTGCAACATCCCAGTGGCTTCACAAATGCAATGGCCGTGTCCTGTGTGCGGGATTCGAACCCACGCTACAGAGAAGAAAATCTGTATATGTGCCCGCTCGTTGTTTTCATATTTATTTTTTTCTCGCTTTTCCAAAAATTTGTTACATTTTGATGTGGATTGAACAATTTCTAATTACGTAACCATTGTTTTTATATTTTTCTTCTAAATATATTTGTCAAAAAACTTTGCAGGAATATAGTAGATAGCAAATATAATTTTTCCATTCATAAATTAAGCGCAAACCCTACTACTTGTTCCTTGAATGGTTGGATTTCCTCATCAGAGATGCCTTAAATACTATAGGAAATGAAGTATCTCAAGAATACTTACCTCTACGGATGCTGTAAAGACGTCTTGGTCAAATGAATTCACCTCGGATTATTCTAGGAATAAGATTAGTTAGCAGTTTTTTGTTTTGAAGGAGTGTGGGGCCACGAGGGTCTCTTGAACTCAGGCCAATTCTAGACCTATTGTTCATCTACCCGAGGGTATTAAGTAGGCAGGACGGAGTTTGTCAGTGATATAGCCACCCGGTCGACTTTGTCAAAGCCAGGATCCGCTCCCACCCCATTTCGCCTGCCTGATGCAGTTCGTTCAGAAAGTGGTGTCCCAGGAGTCTTTTCGTAGAGAGTGATGGACAGTGGCACAAAAAGTGTGTCACTGTCTCCGACTCCTCTCCGCATCCCCTACAGTCGGGATCGCTTGAGCGACCGATTCGGTGTTAGTGTGGTTTTAAGAAGCTATGTCCCGTCAGGATTGAGATCAGTAATCTTAATGATGGTTTATTTAGTCTGAGAAATTTAGATGTTTTATCTGGCATTTGGTGGGCCCCACAGTACCTTGGCCGTTCTATCAAAGGGGGGGTCCCGTGCCACACTCGATGATGCTGGTCGCTCGCCCATCTTTCAATGCGCCCCAGTAAAAACCTAGTCGACACCTCCGTTGGAGAGAGTAGGGAATCAGAAGCGCAAGATCATCAGCCCTCTTGTTGCCGACCACTGTGGCTCCTCACCCACAAAACAATTATTTAATTATTTTGTGACAGAGGGTTTCATTAGGGCCTTAATAGCCGCCTGACTATCCGCGTAGATTACAATATTCAGCCCCTCAGGTTGCAAGCCCCGAAGGTATCTGCCCGCTTCCGGTATGGCTTTGACCTCCGCCTGAAAGATCCTAGTGTGCTCCCCAAGATGCAATGTCGCCATCCTGGCAAAAGATGCCCGCCCCGACATTCTCCTCCATTTTTGAACCATCCGTATAGAAGATCAAGTGCATAAGAGGGGGAATTATAGAGTCAGGCATCTGCAGAGGGGCTTGCATCTCCAAAACGAAACGAAGGAGGTAACATTCAATTGCACGTGGTCAACAACTGGCGTCCTGATAGTACAGGCCGCTGCGTCCGCAGCATTTGTCCACGGGGCTTCTCCTCGCTTTTAAGTGCTGCAATCACCGAGGGAACGGTGTCGGTGAGTCTCTCGTTGGACTGGCAAAGCTGGGGTGATGCCGGAAGCAGCTAGTAGGCGTACATGACCGTACAGGATGGTCCCACCAGATTCCATTCTTAACTCAAAATTATTCGTCTTCTTTTACTTTTGGTACTTTTACATTCAAAATTTTCGGATTCTATGTGGAGCTTCCACTTCCTTGGAACGCTGTTACCTTTGGCTTTAAATGTTTTATTTGTCAATATTTATGGTGAAAATTGTACGCTTTAGATCTCTTATCTTCTGGAAATTCTTTAATCTTTAATACTTTGGAATAAATCTCATTTGTGTTAGAATTTCACTGTTTATGTTCGAATCTTTATTTTTTTGTTTTAAACTGTATTTATTGTTACTTTTGTAGTTTTTTACATATACTATCAATTTTTTCTATCTTACTTTTGAAATAGTTTTGTGTCATTCTTTGCTAGTTTTATGTTTTATTTTTTGTGTGCCTTTTGCTATTTCCCTTGTGTCTTTAGTATGCATTGTTTTGTGCTTATATTTTTCTATACAGGGTATCCCGGTTTAAGATGCTAATCCCCTAAGGGAATCAGTTGTATGGGAGGGGTGTCAATCTGCACTACCCACTAAGATATGGCGTCTTAGAGAAATTGTGTCCGGATTAGTACCTAGAAGTATATATTAAATCGCAACTTCAGAAACACTGGATGTACAGGAATCTAATTGATCTTGTTTTACAGGTAATTGATTACGCTTTATTTATATTTTAAGACCATTTATGTAGATGTTTCGACTCATTTCAAATTGCATTCCCATTTCATGGAAAATTTTCTTTTTGATTAATAAATTTTAGCAAAAATTTCATTTTTTCTCGAAAACTTCTTGTGGCTGGATCTCAGTGATAAAGCGTCTAATGTTCTCCCTCAGAGCACGGGTGGTCGTGGGCTTCCAGACATAAATTTTCTTTTTTTAAACTTAATTTATAATCAATTGCATCATGTTATTATTGTTGTTCGCTAAGCTGGATAAGTATTATTAAGTACTCTTCTAACTACTTTGTAATATCATAAGTATGATATATGATTGTAAATCTTGTCTACCCTTTCCTACTCTGTGGTTTAATCTTAAATTGAGCATCGTAATTGCGGCTGACGTTGTTTCTCAACCGAAGTCAAATCCATACGTTTACAACAACATCATTTGCCATCTGCCCGTCTGTCCGTCCACGCGTTATCTCGAGAACACCTTAAGCTAGAGAGTTAAAATTTGGTACATAGATACCTTATTCAGATTGAAAAATCATGTTCGTAAATGGGCCAATTTTGACAATTCCTTCATAGGGTTGCCATATGAAACCTAGAGCTAGATCAAACAAAAAGTCGATATTTTTCTTCTAAAATGAGAACGCTTCGAAGTAGATGGACAAAATTCGGCACACATATACTTTAGTAAAACCTAAATATCTTAGTAGTATCTTAGTAGAAAGTAAGCCAAATCGGGCAACTATTTCAGAGGGTTGCCACATGAATGTTTTATTTTTTAAAGCCGGAAATGTAGATTTTTTTTTCAAAAGTTTTTGCGATCGTCATAAAAATATGCATATATAGGTTTTCGAGGTCGGTAATTGCGAATCCAGAGTCGGATTTCTTAAATTCAAAATGGCGGATCCAATATGGTGGACAAGATTTTCTAAACGTCAATGTAATGTTGGCAAAATGACGGATATATAGAATTTTGGGGCTAATGATTACGAATTCAACCTTAACGCTTCAGAATTCAACATGGCGGATCAAATATGGCAGTCGTAAATGTTAACTTTTTCAAGAGTTTCTCGGTCAGCATAAAAATAAGTCCACATGGGTTTTAGGAGGTCGCTAATTTCGAAACTGGAGTCAAATTTTGGAGATTCAAAATGGCGGGTCCAATATTAAAGCTAAAGGGTGTGTCGACAGGTTGTGGCTAGTGGGACTGCCTGCAGATTTGAAGGTCAGCTGCGAATATGTAAAAATAAGCAGTCGCGGACAATTAACTACAAAACGCATTATTTTCCTTTCTTCCCTACGTCTAGCTTCTTTCCTTGTTTATTACGCAATTGATTAGTATGACGTTCATACCATCGAAATATAATTGTCAAAAATATTACAATATTCTTTTTTTAGAGGTGCGAAGAGCAAAAGGATTCGGATGACAGAAGAAAAACGAGTTAAAGTCGAACTCTTGATAATTAGCCAATTAGCTTCTATTTCCTATACCACCAAAAACAAGAATAAGAAAAAAAACTTTAAAGATTTCGAATGTGGTGATTCAGTCTTAAACTAATCATCGTCTACTTAAATTTCTGAAGCAAGAAAGTCTTTGGTTTTTAGGATGGACTTCTTATTCATTTCTAATATTTATTAACTAAAAAACTTGATGTATGATCTTCGTTAGACAGATACTAAGAATGTGCTAAAAAAAATTTTTGGGAATTCCTGCACTGCTTTCACCTTATTGCAACCATCATAGCTGGTCATAGCTCAGGTGCTTTATCTTAGAATACCACGAAATATTGAAATTTTTCTGCCCCATTAATGAATGAATTGAGAAATGTTTGAATACGAGAAACGCTTGGGAGTAAAGTGATAAATTCTATCACCCATATCTGCCCTTTCTGATCAGCAATCAGGTGAGATTTATCAACACCAATGACTTTATCAAATAGCTTAGTGTCCGGCGATAACGAATCATCACTTCTTTTGTACGAACAAAAAGACAAGACAAGCGTCTAATGACCTCTCATAAGACTTAGTGGAGGCCACGATAACAATCGATCTAGCGGTGGCGAACAAGCAGCATCCTATTAGAGAAAATCCAGAAAATAACTCACAGACGTTTTTCGCTTATCTCGTGGCTAAGATCAATTTCTCATAATTAAAACATCAGATGGTCGCCTGCGACGTAATGAGTTATAGGAATATGTGGCAATCCGCGATCGGAATTAATTTTTGATTGCATGTTTTGATGGCCTGTCGCGGCGATTTAATTAACCACCGTGGACCCAGCTCACCTGGCCCACTGGGCGAAATGTTCGTTAGGGATGGCTTTGAATATTTTAGAAATGGAGAAACTGTGACAACAAGCCAACTACATGTGACGAGAAATATATAGAGTTGGAGAAGAAACGAAAACAACAGAGGTGATTAAAAACAGGCTTTTGTTCGTAATTAACCAAATGCGCATAAATTAACATAACCTCAGATCTAAAGAGCTCATCTGCTCTGCTGGATGTGAGTTCCTGATGGTCTAAAAAGGCAAATGTACACATCAACTTGGAATTTTTGGATAAAACAACTCGGCTTCTAATCTCTCTAACAAATTACCCGCATTTAAAGGCTGACCAATCGTCAAAGAAGCTACTTATCATTGGCAATTTGTTAGCTGGCGATAATGTTCCAACGGAATATGCAGATTAAATGGACTCTTCAGAATGGGCTTACAACACTGTAGGTGTACTTTATTAACGATTTAAACGGTAGAAGACTGCTTCGTAATATGGTAGAGAAATTTATATTTGATAACGTTGTATACGGTCGATATTGCTACGCTTCTGCGTTTGAATTAATTTCGAACAAAAAAAAAACAAATATATTCCTAAATTTGAATTAAGAACAGTGAATATTATATTAAGTGACTCTTATGATTCTTTAAATTGGAGGAACTTTTTCCTTCTGCAGAAATAAATAATTTTTCTGCCAATATAAAGGTAAATATTTGATAATGGGTGTTACACGCCAAAATGTAGTGCGTATATATTGTTGCCGGCTAGGGTGGAGAAAGGGATGGCTCGTCACTTCTTGAGAAAGTGAAATACAATTTTAATTGAGCGCCACGTGGTTTTGTGCCATCGCCGTGTCCACGAACTCACGGATCGAAACACGAATCACTCTTCTGCACTTAAATTTATTAACAATTCCAAGTTAAATTCAAAAGAAGAAAAAGAAAAAAAAACATAACCAAAAAGAACTCCGATTAAAGTTAAAGAATAATAAACAAAAACTACTAAGGCCAAGAATTATTATATCAGTTCAAAATTTCCTCTTATTTTAGGACAATTCACAAGGTAGCACACCTCTCAATAATTTCACACCCGAAAAATAGAAATAGGGAAATTAAAATGACTCTAAGACTCAAGAAAACAAGGAAAAACATAGAGAATGCTCATCTTTACCCCCATCCACAAATCTTCCTTTTCCTATGTCCTTCCTTTCCCTCGACAACTTATGTAACTTTTTTTTAGTAATATTTCCACAAACTGCTCCCTTCTTAAAAACTCACTTTCGGACTGCCTGCTTCACATACCAAGACATTTCTTTTATTTGCTTTTGCCCCGTATTCGATATTTCCTCCGTAGATTCCAGGACAATTTCCAACTTTTGGCAAGTTTTGACATATATTTATGTAGATTTTCTACGGATTTTTAAATTTGTCCACTAAAACATTTTGCAATCAATGTACATTCCCGTGGTATAGCTCAATTTTCAATTAAAATTCGTTTTCCTTGTGCATTTTGGGAAAATATCTGAACCTTTGACAGTTTCTTTCTCGGATTAAATTTTTGTATTTCAGTGAGTTTCTAGAGCTGTATTGTGGTATCATCTGGGGTCGTTTTGGGTTGCAGTCAATCCGGTATGTACTGCTCGTACCTGAGTGTTATGAAGAACATGTAATAAGGTTGTATTTCTCCGTCGTCGTTATGCGTTAAGTAATCTTAGTAACCTTTAGTGCCAATCTTGTGTGGAAGTCGGGTAAGTATATTCCTTCTTATTTTACCATTTGCCTTCAAAATGAGTACCCTCGATCGCCATTAGTTTTCCCCGATTAATAATTAACCCACGTCGGTGCGCCACCTTACTCCTATCTAATGATCCAGCTAAAGTTTAGAATTTAAATTTCAGATTACTTTTGAATAACTTACTACTACGTTTTGAACAAATATACGACTTATCCTAAACTATTTACACTATAATTACTTAGACCCACTCCATTGTTTTCCTTTTCCTTCACCTTAGTTTTAGCAATCCCTACCAACACCTATATCCTCTATAGTAAATTAAAATTGCCAAAATCAATTCAAACTATAGATTTTTCTTACTAAAAAAAAAACTTAATATTATCCTATATGGCTCTGATATGTCTGCAGTCCAGATTCTGTAGTTTAGCAATTGCAGGAACTTTATTCTCCATTTAACTTGAGTTTCTTCCGCAATCCAGCCTGGAGTCCTGTTGATTCGATTGCAGGAACATGGACGTTCGCTTCAGGATGTAGCAAAGTGTGACAGCAAGATAGAAGGATTGGCCTTAAAGTTCCCTTTAAAAAGTAAAAATAAATAAAAAAAAACTCAATCTTAAAGTACCTAAGTATGTATTAAGAATTCTAAAAAAATACGTCGCGTTGGGGGACCGCGCCAAATTATTTATTATCTACGATTTTTTTTCATAAGTATAAGTTAAAGTAAATTGATGTTAAAGTACATAACTACAACTCGGAAAATAGGAATACTGTTAGGTTTGGAGCGGTCCCCCAACGCGACGTATTTTTTTTGGAATTATACGTAGGTACTTTAAGATTGAGTTTTTTTTTATTATTTTTTACTTTTTAAAGGGAACTTAGGTTTTTGTGTCGGAGTTTTTTTAAATTTTTAATTTAATTTTTTATTTTATACTTTTTATAGGTACATACTTATTATAATGTAGATTTTGTTAAGTTGTAAATACATAGGTTCTTGTTGAAAATTTTCAAATTTATATTTAAGGTAAAGATTACATTTAAGGTCAAGCTTGTTCGCTTTTATTTTACTTATTAATTACTAGTTTTTGTTTCTATAAGTAATAATTGTTACTTAATGTTTATATTAGTCTTCAACTCTTTAATATAATATTTTTTTTATAAATATGAAGCTAAG
>QYTT01084144.1:5474-34724 GCA_006980735.1 Dasypogon diadema
TATTATTTATTATATAGCTTGTACAAAGGCCTAATCTTATATTGTACATATACAAAGAGCGAATAGTTCAATAATAATGTGTGGGAATATACCTATTATTATGGAATACAATATAATAGCAAAATTAACAAATAGCAAAAATGGAAAGAGAAAAAAAAAAGTTGACAAAATGTACTCATCTAACTAACCGAACAAACATAATAGTTAAATCATGATGCAATTAATACAAAAGAAAGGAGAAGAGAAAGCATCAAACAGATACATAACGATAAATACACTAAATATCTATAAGAGCGCTTTTGTAAATTCTTTTGAAAGTACTCAGTGAGCGTGCTATTTTGCACTCATTCCAAAGCTTGGAAGCATGAACCAGGAACGAGTTTCTGAACTGCGTATATTTAGATCTTGATACGGAATTGTTTCGGGATTGTTTTCCGTTCGCACTTGCCGTCACGAGCTCAGCATGTATCGTTTCGTAGATCCCTGTCCAACAATATTTACCGTATCTCGGGTGTACCTCAGGGAAGCCCTTTTGGTCCTCTCTTTTTTGTTGTTTATATCAACAATTTAAATGAAACCTTCTCCAAGTTAGTTTGTCTATTTCGCCCACGTTAAGTGTAATATATTTTAAGCAATCTTACTTAATTGGTTGCTGTTAGAGAAAACCCACATTCTCCAAAAAACACACGCCGGTAGCCGAGCTGATTGAGGCGAAGTTCTGTACATTTCCGCCTCTGTGGGTGCGGGCGGCTCGATTCATGCAAAGTAAAATTTGATGCTAAAAGTTAGAAGATTAACTTCTTCAACTGAACTGCGCTGTGTGATTGGGTTGCCTCCTGAGCTTAGGCAATACCTTAAAGAAAACCATATTAGAAATTGTAAAAATGCCGGTTAAATGTGGGGAGACACTTGAGTACATTTTAGATATTTCTTACATAACCATTTTTTCTCAAAAATGTGTTTTAATTAACTGATAACTGCAACCGTTAGATGACGGATTTGGTAGTCCTTGTGTTAATATTACAGCTAGTAAAGGGATTTATTTAATGTAGACAAGATTTCATGTTAATTTGAACCAGGTTGCATTTAACTTGGATAAGTTATCATTTAAATTAGGCAACGTTTTACTTAGATTAGAACAGGTTGCATTTAACTTGGACAACTTTTAATTTAATTTAAGAAAGGTTTCATTTAATCTGGAAATGGTATATGTATGTATTCAAAACAGTCGTGTTTGTGTTAATTACCTCCATGTACGCCGGAGAGATTGGATGTTATTTGAAGATTAAAAAAAAACGGAAGGCATATAAAAATGCTTTTAAATGCAAAACTTTATAATCGGCTACTCGAATTTGAAATCAAGCGTGGTTGTAAAATTCCTCCTATTCTTCCATTTTTCCATCTTCCAATTGGTTGGGCAATTTCTCAATCAAATAAAGATTTCTTCTGACAATTTGATAGCATCTCATTGGAGCATACTTAATAAAAACGACGACAGAAATGGCCCTTATAAAATCAAAAAATTGTCAAGAATGATAAACTTAAACCCCCGAGGCAGCTAATTTTCGAAGTGAAACCGCCTGCTGATTAAGCGCCCAATTTACCAATGCGGAGCCCCTCAACAGGTCCCCACTCTGTGTAATTATCGGCAGATAAGAAATGACCACTGTAACGATGGGGCTCCGCATAATTGTCAGAGCACCCCGCCTGAATGATAATTTCGTAAAAAAATTTATGAACTGAAAAGCCGTGGTCAACATGACCGCCGTTTGTGCCTTCAAATCACGGTTAGGTGGACTGACAGGCTGAGGATTTACAGAAGACGACAGCAACAGGCTGAAATTCGTGTTCGGCTTCAATTTGGACGATGCAACTGGATGGAATGTGGTGATTAACCTCTGGTGTATGTATTACATCACATGGCGACATCCTCATATCTCGCTTTTTGCACTTTTTGACGAATGCACTCCACAGCACTTATTGCAACTAATTGGCTGATACTCGATAGTTGTTCAGCGTTCAGCCAGAATGACGGGATCACAAGAATGAAGGAGATCGCGATTAGCCATGCCAAGGTAGCAGTGAAATTAAAAAACAGCGGGCTGTGTTCAGTTGATTCCAGGCCAGGTATGCCGAGAGCCCAATCCCAATGGTTCTTTCACAGTCCTACGACTGCTATCACAAACTCAAAGTTCGACGCAAAACCTGCTCCGATCAATCGATCTATCGATTCGAAACGTGCATTTGCCGGGGTTGTCTTTTATGGATTTTCGATTTTATCTCTCGTTCTGGAAAATTTCACAACATGAAAGAGCTGGCGATTCGGTTTTTACTCGCTGACTTTGTTGCCTCAATGCGGAAGGAAAGCGTATCAAGCGAGAATATGCAGATTTTATTGTCTCTGGGAGGTATTCCCAGGACTTTTCGATCCTCTTTTTCCTTCATGATCGCAAATTGTTCGACATTTGTATACCCCAATTTGTTTTTAATTTATATACATATATTCTTTCTTCCAAGTCACTGGAGAATTTTAGCGGTAAGTGTTCAACGAAGAGAAACGAGTACATTTGGCGCATTTATCTAATTCGTTTTCACCTGATCGCAGTTACGATTTGGCTTATTTTGGGCTACTTCAACTGTAGAAATTTGCGATACCTGGGCTGGGACAAAGTAATAAAGCCACTAAAGAAGGAACAATGCAAATATCACTGGTTCCTTTTAGATATGTTGCCGGTTGTGACTGACCAAGAGATGTCTTCCTGCTGGATATGGAAATCATTTAACGTGCAGAGATTTTTTCATGAAACCATGCAGCAGCGCGTAAGGACAAATTCGGATAAATGCGCTCTGCTGTAGAAATGCACAGCAAATGCTTTTAATTTGCATTTAAAACTGTAAACAGCCTGTCAGGTAATTTCGTAAATTTCAGAATGTTTTTGTGGATTGTTCCACATTAGCGGACAAGGTATTGGTATAAAAATGTATTAGTGAAATACTTTGTATTTCCTGCTAAGTAATCAGACAGTTTCAATACAGCTCACAAGAAATACATTTTTTTAACTTCTTCTGTAATAAGTTGTGACGTAGTTTTCCCACGATATGCTCAGACGCTAATCTCTAAAAAACTTTGCCTGACGTTGCTCTGCCTAAACTCGGTGAAGTCAGGGTTAGTTACAACACTGGTTACTGACGTTTTCTATATTCGGCAGAACTTCTATGCCCTAATATAAAGAAATAATTCTATTCTATGTCCAGGCCCTAATACAATATTTCAAATCCTAACAATGTGGGTATTACCGTGAACGGAAAGGAAAGAAAATGGTGTTCCGTTACCCACTTACCAATCCGGTATCCGGTATTTATCCACTTACTACTGTAGACGCCAAGCAATTGAGTGCTTACATCCTCCGGGGCAAGATAGTACGGATACTAGGCAGAAATAGTTTAAATTCTGCGATCTGGTCGGGTAAGAATGAGGAATAGTTCCAAGCTCTGTTTTATGCACATTTTGTTATAATAATTTACGCGAATTATAAGCACAAGGAAAATTACAAGAGCTTCGCTTGGCGGAATCTGAATTTGAATCTTGGTCCACTGAATATTTTTCCAACTTTTACATTGGTTGCGTTAATTAAAAAAAAATCCTTTTGAATTAAGATTTCAATTTAGATAAAAACAAGACAAGTCATAATTTGTATGGAATTGGGAGGGGGAAAAATACGTCATTTCGGAAGAGATTAATTTTTTGAGTACTTTTTAACTTAACACTCGTTTCTTATAGTGACATTTCATAGAGAGCCATTCACCCGTTTCAGTGAGTTCTCAATCACTTCTGCACTTTTGCTGGGAAATTGAATAAAATTTGAAAATAGACGAAAATTCAGTTATTTTCTAAGTAGAAGGAGAGAGGGAGTTGGGGTCGGTGAATCACCCACCACCTCTCTCACTATCAAATGCCGCTACAACGGGCTTCATAAGGTGTATATTAAAACGCGATAGGATGTTAAAAAACATAAATTCCATTCTCTCTCGGCAATAGAGCGATTTACCATCTCCTTCCCTTATATTCTATACATATTATGGCTTGCCTTGACGAAATCTATTATCCTGAGAAATATTTGCATCTCAAGATGGGACACCCCTTATATATCTGTGGGCGCAAGGAAAATCAGCTTAATAAATTTTTTGGGTCGCAATATTGACCGCTGTTTACTTTTGTTCATTAAAAACTAGATATTTTGTTCTTACCAACTTTCTGGAATACAAACATAGCGTTCGGGTGTCAGAGCTTGAAAATTTTTATTTAATAAGTAAACCAATTATGTAATACCCAAGATGTAGGGAAGAAAAGAAAGTAAAATAGGTGAATTGTCTTCGGCTCTTCAATCTTCTATATACAAGGTATAGGAGTGTCCTGACCACCGTTTCGATCTGTTTTCCCCCTCTCCTCCTCCCCCAATCACTTTTTCGCCCTCAAATTTAAGTTTGGAAATATCAAGGTTTTTTGGTCGTTTTTTACAGTGAAGACCGTATAGTTTACTAATCTAGTGCCATATCGTAGAGAATACTAGTGGCCTTTAAATGAGTGTTTATCCACTCTTCCAGTTCTCTTCGCTTAGCATCTATGAATTTTCAAAGTCAAAGTTTTGGTTTTTTTATCCCTTTTCATATAAATATGCAAATTTCCCGAAAAGAACTGTAATTAATATGCACTTTTCTTGCATAATTTAGAATCCTCAAAAGTTTCCCTTTTAATGCAATAGATCGCATGTATCCAGCTACATCCTTTTGTTTTCGAGATAACCCGTCCCGAATCTATATAAAGAATGAGAACGAAAATCCCCTGAACAATAAAAAAAGGATAAATTGATGTCGGTTTGATATGGGCACATATCTAAGATGATGTTTTACTGGAAATTTCAATATTTTCAAGAAAACGAACAAAAGGAGAACGAAAAGATATGCTTCATATCAAATTAAAGGAAAACTTATGAGGATTCCAAATTATACAAGAAAAGTGCAAGCTTTTTTCGAGAAATTTGCGTATTTTTGTGGAAAAGGATAAAAAAGGGCAAAATTTGACTTTTAAAATTCCTAACTCCTAAACGAAGAGGAGTAAGAAAGTGAATGACCATTACTCATTTAAAAGTCATTAGTATTCTGTACAATATGGCACTAGACCTGTACACATATCATGATTCTTAGGACGTTTCCTAAGGAAGGGTCTCCTGGGAAGGGTAGCTTAGGCGGGAAATTTTAGGCATTAGGATTAGGAAGTTTTATCCTGACAAATTTTTAGATTTACCAAGGACGAGCATCAATTAGAATGTTAGGTACATTAGGTGATGTAACAATTCAAACAAATATAATGAATTCAATAAGAAAAAATAAAGAATAATAAAAAAGAAAAAACAAAGTTAATTAAATCTATTAGGAGTAAGAATGTAAAAAGTACATAAGAATAAATACACAGAAGTGAAAAATAAAATTGTGTATAATACTCGGTAGGAGACCGAAAAGTTAAAAGATCTCAACTCTTTTCGTACAGTTTGTTTGTTAAATCGGTAAGCAAGACTGAATTCGTATCTCTAAGAGATCGGTTTCGGTGACCGTTACAACTTTTCTCTTGAGATTTTGTGTGTATAAACTGAATGATTACAATCAACCTTACAACTCAGTAGTCCCCTTCAGTATCGACACTTCGTTTTTTTACTGGGGCAGTTCTCGCATCAATTGCATAAAATAGTTGAAGAAGGCACAAGGACTTATATCCGGAGAACAGGGTAGATAGGGTACCGTTAACCAGCCCTGCCTCTCTATAACGGGCTGTTTGAGTCGTATGTGATCGAGTGTTATCATATAAGAGTTTTAGGTGTTTAATTTCTTCCCGCGTTGCACTATTAGCAATCATAGTGATACTCTCCTCCTATGTTTTCCAAAAGAACACATCCATATCCACGATAACGAGAACGTTTCTCTCATGCATTTCTGGACGGGATAACTTCTGTGCCGACTTACCGGATTGCACACACCCAGGAACGTGAATGATAGTTTTGTTAAAGACGTAAAATTCCGATCAACTTTCGTCGGAACACAGAAATCTCTTTAGTGTTCCTTGGTTTATCAAAATACCTTTTGAGTACCGGCCTTCCTTGAAACTTTTTATCCAATTGTGAACCGCATTAGATCCTTGTTTTTATTTCTCATCTTCATCTCCAGACAACACTATACCAGACAACATTCTAAAACACAAAGACTGCGTACGGCAAATCATTTATTTTTATGCAAAATTTAATCCAGCGCTTGCGATTTAACAAAAAAAATACAATTTTTCATATAATAGATGTTGCACAAGGCAGCCTTATAAAAAAGTTGTTGGATTTGATTCATTTGCGAACTTGATCTTTCAAATTTCAAATCTGTAGCTCGAAGCATTCTCGAAGATAGGCAGACAAACGGATAGCTATAAAATCATTTTTTTTTTAATTTCTCATTAATGTTGATATTAGTTGTGTTTTTCACAAGACTCATGTGGATCTCAAGATCTGAATCTCACTTAGACACGTAATTACAACAACAACACAAGTTCTCGCTTTTTATACAGATCGTGTATCTTTAAAGAGTCGAAAAATAGTTTTGATTTCCACATATATGCGCGCTATTTCAGTCTTAGATGTTGGTACTATTGTTTGTCAAACTTAGGCGAAGATTACACCTGCCGTCGAGGGAACGCACGCGGTTGTTAGAAAATGTAGATGAATGATGATTATGTAGGGCGGACCCCTACCACCAGTACCTTTATATCATTAATAATAATATTTTCAGACGTTACAAACGTTTGCTTAAACCAATAGAACTCTACATCTAGGTTTAGGGTATAAAAACACCCATCAGCATAAATTGCTCTAGTTTTATTTTAAAGGGATGCAGGCTTTACTTTTTGTGATAACTTGCACAGATTTTAGCGAAGAAACTTCGTTCGCGTAACAGTAGCAGCCAAAACAATGCGTTTTGTGAATAAATTCAGTACAAAAGCAATTTTATTACGCAATTGTAAACATAAACTTTTATGTTTGCCTCAGAAGCTATTGAATACAAAATTGTGCTGCTGGAAGTCAGGTAACTTTTCACCCCAATTTTGCGAACAAATTCTCCTGTAAACACACTTGCGGGCTCTTTTCATTTTCTTAACCTTCCAACGGAGATCCATTCCGAAAATCTGCCGTATGATTACATCCAGTAAGGTAACATCCAGACTGCATTGTCTCCTCGCACTTCCATTTCCATAAAATCGATATACCTGTATGGCGAACATTTAAATTATCGTCCATAACATGAGACCGAAGCAATTTTAGCACGGGACCCTGCATAGGAGTCGAGTCGGATCGAACGCGGAGCAGAGGGAAGAAGCAACAAGAATCCACAAAGGAGTTAGTTGGATCGTTTGCACGCAGCCATCACCTGACACTGGTGCCTCCTGAATTTATGTCTCACCTGTTTTTGTCAAAATACCTTCATTCGATTACTTCAATTTCGTTTTGCCTGGCTGCCATCCCGCCAATTGGCATGTACACGTACAAATGACCATAAAAAAGGTTTGCTTGCACATAAAAAATTTTATTTCACAAGAAATGGAGAAAACGAGCCTGAGGAGATGCAAACGAAACGAGCTGACAATTTATTTCGCCCCAACGACAATCGCTTTGCATTGGAGCGCAAATTTCATTTCGATCTGAAAATGGAAACGAACATCTCCAAGGAATGCGGAGTGTAATGCAAAATTGTTGCTGCAATAAAAGTAATTGAAGGCGGAGAAAAACGGGCGACTATTGTTCGAGTCGAGCGAGTGCTGATGCTGACATCTCGCAGGGCTCCGAGTAGGCACCTAACTCACTTTAGCACTTTTCGAATCGAACGCATCCCTTACGCACCGGCAGCACTTTTAGCCTAACAACTGAATACAGATTTGTAGGAATACCTCCGCACAAATTGAGGTAGGTGCAGTGAGGGATCAGCAGGAAAAGCCAAACAATTTATGGCTTATGGATTTCTCCCGGCTGACAGGAGGAAGGATGGGTAAAGCAATTTGTCGGTCCTTTTGACTTTGAGTTTTGTTATTTTTTGCGAGCTGCCACAGAGAAGGCATCTTTGTGGGAGTCACCCTTTTGTGGGAATATACCTGAATTTTATGTTTTTCCTGGGAATAGCAATAGCAACTTCTTAAGGATTTCCTGTCGGGTAACGAAATTCAGTTCTCAACGTTCGACACAGTGTGGTCGAGTCGAGAACCTCTCATAAATTTCTGTAAGCCGCTCAAATTCACAGCCGAGAAGAATTGCTGCTAAATTTATAGTCTTTAAAATTAAAAATATCCTAAACGCAAGCGAAACTAAAGTGGATGCGATGCCGATTTGCATGATATGACCATAAACGGCGTCAACAGCATTTCCCGGCAAAGATTCATGGACCAACACATGTCCCCCTGTCTGGCAGAGTTGCGCGAATAATTTATGCTCTTCCAAATGAGATGAGAAAAAATTAATTAGAATATCGTAAAGACGTCGTGCTGCAGGCTCATAAAAATTCCAGTGCTTAATTTTATTTTGACATTTATGTACAAGCGAGCTGGGCTTTTTGCCCGGATTCGTGTCCGATCTGGCAGCCACCGCAATCAATTCTCCGGGCAGGGGACACTTTTTCATCAGGAGAACTGTGACCGGGCCGACGTAGCTGAAAAGGTGTAACATTTATGATGATATGAGCGGAACAACTCATCCAATTCCAATCCACCCGTCCGGGGTGATTTCGCTGACAACATTTGGATCCGAGCTACAGCCTGTATCGAGGCGATTCCGGTCCGGACCCGTAGTCATTGCCATTGGATTCAGATCTGTGCGCTGGGTACTTCTGGAAAGTGATTGTCATAAATTTTTAACAGAATTTTTATACCCCTCCAATTCTGGTGCTCTGCTGACCGCTCCTAATGGAAAATGCATGTCAGCCTAAATTATTTGCTGGGGACCGATTCAGTGAGGCCTTGTGGACAAGCAAGTGGGCCCATAGTCATAGTCGATGGCCAAACTCACGTTGACTCGTATTCCGTGAGTCGTGAATGAATCGTCGTTTTATTGTCGTTTATCACCGAAAATTGTGTCACTTAAAATTGTTTTTTTTTTGTCAGAACTAACAAGGGAATTCCTTCGAATAAGCTTACGACATTTCTCTGTGACACTCTTGTAATGTGGACCTTAGCACGGATCTGGTTAATTAATGGGAGCAGACGTGCCTTGCTAGTGCTGGACATTGTCTGGCTTTTGTTGTTCAATGACCACATGCTGAGATTTAGTGGGGACGTTAGAATTCGATCGGCCGGTGTTTCTCAGGTACCATAACGAATGGGGTCTGAAGTGTTGTCGCCTTCATGGTTCACCTCGGGTTCAATTAATGCAAGAATTCAATCATTCATGACTGTAGGAAGTCTGTAAGGAAGGAAGGCAATCAGGTGTGGCGAGAGAAGGTGTTCATGAATGCATGAAAATTGCCTCATTTTTCAAAATATGAAATTCTATTAATTGTACTATTGAAATACTATTGGCTTACTTCACAAATTTAATCAACGGCAGTTGTTGGATGGAATTGTAAGGAACAACTCTTGTTTCACATAAATTAAAGTGAGACATACAATGATTGCAGGTCTGTCGGAAATCATTTTTAGCATGGGAATAGACAGGAATACCTTTGAAATTCCGGAACTACATAGAGTCCAAAAGTGTGATCCAACCAACGGTGCTATCTTGTGACACTTCACTTCACTTCCGTCATGGGCACAGAGTACAGACTAACTCAGAAATCTCGGCAAGAGCCTGATTTGCTCTCTGAAAAGGGAGTAAGGTTTATATGGTCTTATTAACTTGCCGGAGAGCGATGGGGGGCCAAAGCAGTGAATGAAAGTGCAATAACAGTGCTATCCGACCTATTATTACCTATGGAGTTGCTGTGTGGTGGAAAGCTTTGGTAATAAAACATAACTGCAATATCTTGGGAAGAGTACAACGCCTGAGATTTTCGGAAGCGTTTAGCTTAATAAAATAATACATGGGCGTTGGGGTTTTTCATCAATTTCTCAGCCATAGAAATCCACGTCAAAAAGCTGACAGTGTCTGTAGCTCAAAGACTGTATCATTATGGCTGCAGGATGCACGCGGGCTCAGCTGTAAGCTTTGCAGGTCACAATCCCTGCTTGTGTCACAGACAATGATAATCTATTTGAGGTTATGATTCTCTCTGGTTAGAGGTGGGAAGATTGCAAACCTCATTCTGTAAACTCTCCCTTGACGCATTTAATCAAAAGCTGAGGATATCGTTGAGGTTAGCTTGAAAAGTATATCACGATCTGCCGAGAATCAGGAGCAACTATTGTGTGTACTATTCTACGAGTTTGAAGAGGAGCACACTTGTTATGACTTGAAAAGCACCAGGTTGTAAAAGATGTTCAGCTGCTCGTCCATCGAACTATATCAAGTAGCACTGCAGTAGGGTAACGCACTTTATACCAAGGTGAGTTAAGTCTAAGGTCTAAGTGTTTGTAATTCCTGTACATGATGATTTTATCATAACATAGGGACCAGTATTTATGTGATATTTTAAGAAAAGTAAGTTGTGACCGAAGACACAGGGAGAAGGGAGAACTTAGCTAATGTTGAAAGAGTAGCAGTGACGAACAGGTCCAGCAATGACGGATTCCCTTTTTTTAGAAGCCGATGTTCTTGTGTTTTATTACAGATTACATTATTCCATGCATGCATTCTGTTAATGACATGTCAAATTCGTTTGAAGAAAGTTCCGCCCTACTTCTGCACGAGTTTCAACCCAACTGCATCAAAATCATATGTTTGAAGGTGTGGGTAGGAACTAGGTCGGAACTGGTTCGAACGAATTTCTGGGTTTCAACCAATACTACCACAATCAGCTGATTTCTTTCACGTTTATTTTGATACAACAAGGGTTATTTACTAGCTTTATGCCTCAAATAGACGTAACCATGCTCTAAAATTGTGAAGCCGTTTTCCCTCGATCAGGTTCTGGACTGATCTGGGTAATGCTCGGGCGCCAATCTAGGAAAACTCGGTCCAATATTGCTCCGAGTAGCTCCAGTGGAGACAGGGTTATTTACAACAGTGATTTCTCTTTTTTAACCGCTATATTTAAATTCAAATCTATTCCCTAATATAATGTCAGCTACACTATTTTGAATACCTAACTAGGCCCTAATACATAAGAAGCTAGTTTAGCTGGCTTAACTACGGTGAGGGGGAAGGGGGGTGGCGTTCCGTTATCCACGTACTAACCAGGGGTTCCGTTATCCACGTACTACCCAAGAAGGTAGTCGACTTTCCGTTATCCACGTACTGGGTAGTACGTAGGGTAGGAGTGGAGGGATGAGACTTTCCCTTATACACGTACTGGCCTCCTTGGGTTGGGAATGGCGTTCCATTATCCACGTACTGATCGGGCTTTCCGTTATCCACGTACTAACCAGGAGGGGAAGGGTGAGACTTTCCGTTATCCACGAACTAGCCTGACTGGATCCCGTCGTCACCTACTACTAGCGGTAAGGAAATAACTAGGATTATCTGGTCTGATATATCTTCCAGGTCGTGCCAGTTCAGATATATCGAGGGATTTCTGGTGTTTTAGGAAGCTTGGACTAACTTTCAATTTTACATGAGAATCATATAGTAAAGACAAATTTCACATTCGCATACAGAGTGGTCGGAGTTCGAATCTCGGTCGGGCCATTATTTTACTTTACCTTACTGGAATTTCTCGAGCTCGTACAGGGGGGTCTTGGATCAAATCCCGGCCTGTTTACATTTCTTTTAACTTCAATTTATATACGGGCCGGAAAGGTTCGTTACAAAATAATGCGCCCCTTCTCATCTTTTATTAATGAATGATTTTCAAAATTATCAATGTCAATATTATTTACAAATTTTTTTGACAGCTTACCTACAAAAAAGTAGTCAGCTGATATTTGAACGAAAATTATTCGTTTGAATGGTGTAGAAACTGGGTTTCAGTTTTGACCTGGATTTTTTAAACGAATTCGATATTAGGTAAGATTCTTGATCCAATGAGTTAACTAACTTTTAAGTTACACTAATATTATATAACATGTCTGTCAGACTACTGTTTGGGTATGCATCTCACGTCTGGATTCAAACGATGGCGATTTTTCCCCGGGTTACTGTCGTCATGACGCACGTATTAACTCATGTGGGTTTATATGATGGGAATTTTGACGAGCATGCAGTGTATCTATTCTTTGGTCGTTTACCACACATGAAGAAGAAGAACTAAGAAAATTATCGAAAATGCGTTCCCTCATTCTTTCTCGTTAGAAGTGGATGCCCATCGGGAGAAATTCGTTTAGTCTAAATTGGGTGCAAGTCTGGAACCGTTATTGGCCGTATAGAGTCCACTCAGCGACGAAATGACGATAACATGCATCGTCTGTAACGGCTTTGAAACATAATAATATAATTTCATACTTCGGTTGCACGAAAACTAACATTATTCTTTGGCCCGAATTCAAATTTGTTTTACAATTGTATTTGCCAAGAAAGAAAAAGTATCTTATAGCACTACAACTTTAATTGTCTCTGCTCGTCCAGATATTCATAATCGGTTCTATAAATTTCGCTAAAGCCAATTCGTAGACAGTTCTAATTTTCTTTTAATACTCAACAAATTCCAAGTGAAATTCTGAGCTCAAGTGTGAAACTGCGAAAATGCTAAAGATCCAAAACTCGTGAAAAGAAACTGAACATCCTTTCGGAGGACGTAGCTCCCCACCCTCCCATTTACAATATGAGATGGCCTTGAAATATTTTTGCAATTTTTCGTTTTCGAAATCCTCTTTCCACCTTTCGCACGGAAGAAAGTAAATTTTCTATCAGCGGGAGTAGCTATCACGTAGCTTCATGAGGGATCCCCACCATAAGCTTTTATAGGATATGAATTCCTTTCAGGTCCGGTTATCTGAATTTTAATACTTGAGAGTTTATCATTCCATGAAGCAATCGGCCCCATGGCAACTCTTCCGCCAGGTGTTTCTGCTTACATAAGCATTCCGTGACCATGTTCTCCCCTGCTCTGCTGAAATCTGGAATCCTTTCTAATAAAGCCCACTTTTATCGGATAGGAACTGTCTGTTATCCTCGAAACAGTTTTTATCTGACTCTCTGGAGTGTTACTGCGATATATTTCACAACAGCAAGATTTTGGAGCGTATCCACAGCTTGCCTTGTTTCTGTTAACTTCGTTTTGCTGTAAGGCCATTTCCCTGGGGAGAATCGGGAATAGGCGTTTTCTTGATGTTTTCTTTCGGGGATAATCTCTTCTGTTCGGATTTGCATTTAAAATTCTTCGGAGCGTTTTCTGTCTGCTGCTTTCTGTGAAAATTGTTGGGGGGATCGATTACTTCTTTGTTTCCTTTGTGGTTGCCACTTCAAAATTAGGTACGAGATTTTTACAGAAAACATATCCCTGAAGAAACCTTTCCTGTGATAAGCAGCAAAAGGAAAAGCTGTGCGAAGTAAAGGGCAAGGCGATAAGCAAGTGAAGACCTTTTATTTTCCTGAAACTGAAGTCATTCGTTGCATGACAAAATCGCCAATTCGACCGCAGGCAAAACGTCTGCCTGCCGCCGGTCGTCTGCAACTATGTAAGGTCTTCCATGAAAAGACATTTTAATCAGCCGACGTGAAGTGCAGGAAGATTGGGTTGCATTAATTCGAAGAAAGCGCCTCCTCTTGAAGTAAAAGGGAAAACCGCAAAGACGTGGTTACTTCGTTTAATTACCTGGGAGGCTTCGGGCATTAGGCTCTACGCACCACTCGGGCTCATTACGGACGACAAGAAAGTGACGGCAGTTACACGCACAGTAAACATGACGGCAACATTTTATTCATGGGAACTCGTTTGGAGTTGTATTCAAGACGGATTCTGATTCTGCTGTTGCGACAGGTAATGGAGGCTTGTGGTGAATGGGAAGCAGCAGATCGTAAGTTTGATTTTAATAAGCATTCATCTCTTCTTGAGGATATTAGCCAAGTCGAAATTGAGGATATTGCATTTTCAATACCCTCTGGACACACGCGTCAATATTCAGGCTGAAGCGCTTCTTCTTTCTTCATTGGAATCCTTCTTCTCTGGTTGATCTTGGTGATATTACACATAACTCTCGATTTACACTATTTACACGTTACTCGGATTACACGGTTTCGGTTTAACACGGTTGGCAAACGGGAAAAATTTCCGCGTTACACTGAACGATTTCGTTTCAACACGATTGAACAAATGGGAAAAAGGTTTATTTTAAACAATATAACAATTAGAAATTTGTGCCATTGAACGTGTTTGATTTCAGTAAGTCTTAGAATTTAAAGGTGTATTTCATCTTATTTTGTTTACAATTTGTAAAGCTTAATCCAACACTGTACAAATGTGAGCTTCAGTTTAGACGGTGCTTTTGTAGAACTAATCTACCGTTTCAATCGAGGGTTAAACGTATATCGCGTTCTATATTGATGCTCTGTGGAGTTCCTCAAGGAAGTCATATTCGTCCAGTAGCGCATTACATTGAACACTAATGATGTTCAGAGTTCGGTCTGATGGAGTATACCAATGGATTCCTTGGAGTGCCCTGATCACACTTTTGCTCTAGACAAATTCGAAATTGCTCAAGCAGGGACCAAACTACATATAGGATCCATAGAGATTGTATAACACGCCGCTTCATTGGGTGAGTTCTGAGGAGGGGACATCATCAACAAACATTGAAGCGAATTGGGGCCACAGCAGTCGAAGGAAGTAGCACATTATTGTCGGAGATATTCCAGTCCGTAAAGTGAAACCTCTAAACAACAGCGGTGGAAAAATGTTCGCTGTTGTTATTCTCTAGCGCTTCCCAGTACCTCGAGGTATGAAGATGATCCTTCAAGTGGAAGACCGATGCATGTGGTGGGATTTGATGGGTGGTAACGTGTCATTTATATTGAAAATTTCCTTAGTCCTGATGAGACCTCTGACTTAGTCTGTATTCTTTGCAATACAGTTTTTGTTATCTTTGTACCGCTGTAAAAGGTGTAAGTTAGATACTGATTGAGAACTATGGATGCTTGATATCTTGTAATTGTTAAATCAGGTACGACTTGTGCATGGCACTGCGGAACTGCAGCACCCCCAATTTTTTGTAATATACAAATATATTTATTATTTCTTTGTAATATTAACTTTCATCACCTACAATCCTGTAAAATTGAAGATATTTATATATTACAAAAAATTGGCGGTGCTGCCTATGCACGAGCCGCGCCTGAGTTTAATGGTAGTACTTTAGAGAATTGGATCTATTTTTGATTGTCTCCACGGGCTCAAATAATACGAAATTCATGGTCGCACAAGAGGGAAATTGTGGCAGTGCTTTTGTAACGTGGCTTGCGTAACACGATAAAGAAGTTTAAATTTTCATATTCTAATGGAAACTATCTCTTTCCGAGTTATAACTCCTTTTACATGCCCTCGTATAAAGGAAACATATCCTGCTGTAAATCAAAACAAGATAATTTAGAAAATTTCATAACATCTCAGTTATATAGCAGAACTCCACGTTGTGACATGTGCCATAATTCCAAAATAGAAGTACTAATGTCGCCTCAACATTAGGGAAACCAAAAACTGTCGTAGGGTTCCTCTTTATTTATCCTTAAATACAATACATGACAGAAAAGGAGATTCTTAAGTATCCTTGTACCTCCTGTTATGTAGCAGGGGAAAGGCGAATATAATTTCATTGCAAAGCGACGGAAACTTCTCGCTTTCTGAAAAATGGTACCCCCACCATTATGCCTTGTCATTTTTCATTACATGAAGACAGTGAAGTCCGAATATTTTCCTTGCTTATTATTCCTATAAAAAACATATTTTCCTCACATTTTTGCCAGCAAAGCTCCGATGCAGTCCCCTCTTGTTTTATCTTTATGACCCATCCCGGGACCCAATGAAACTTTGTCAAATTGGCCACCCTAAAGGACCGACATGAGTAAAAAATGAAGAAACATTTTTCGTAATAAATTTGCATGGGGTCGTGTTGTTCTGCCACAATAAAAAGATGTTTCACTGTGTTACAAAGCTGTTGGGGATGAAGGGGCTGCACCGAAAACCCGGGGACACTGGCAGCAGTGGCAATAACCCCTACCTATAAAGAGACATCTGATTAGCATTTTAGGAAAATTATTCAAACGTCTGGTCCTCGATAAGCTCCATGACGCCATTACAGCGAACAAAATGGTCCGTGGTGTGACTCCCAGGCTCAACTCAATCTGGTGTAAGGATATCCTAGCTGGCATTCCATATCCATAACTCATCTTTAATATGATTTAATTCCGCAAAGCCAGCAGTAATGGTCTTGCCGCAGATCGCCTCACTCGAGTCGATTAATTAGAGCCTTAGTTTGGATTATGCTGGTGATTTGTAGCGCAATCAGGTGGATGAAAACGCGAGATTTATACCCCAAGAGGAGGTAAGATGAGGGCCAATTAAGCAGCTCCCATCCACAACCCTAAAATGTTAACTCAAAATTTTTTAATACTCGGCAATTAGTCACTGCCACTAAAGTTGTCTGAATTTACGAGAGAAATTGACTTATATTCGGCTTTTTTTTGGGCTGAGTACCAACACAGAAGATACTTCCCGCTCCTCCTGAAACCTCTTTCTTCGGCAAAAAAAGAAAAAAATTAGTCTAGTCACGAACGTAGTATTCATCCCTGGGTTAGAAAATTTAAATACTTTTGTTATTCCTCCAAGGTAACGTTTCGCTTATCAGTTGAAAGGCATTTTCAAAAGGATTCTTTGTTTTCTTGGCAATCAGTATCTCCAGTTAAGTATAAAAATCACAGTGTAGAAGGGCATAGCGTTTAAAGAGCAATACTGGTTGATTTGCATTAATCAAAGCAAACTGGATTTCGGTCCAAAAGCGATCATGACCTCAAGGCCAAAAAATTCCATCCGGGCAGAAGTGGATGAAAGAAAATACTTCAGGGGCAAATTTGAAATTTACTTTTGTTTGCTTAGGTGAAATCCTGAAATTTATATCCTCTGCAGAATTTGAGTTCTGTCATCATAATTCAAGCTGGATCCCCTGGCAGTGATCCCTTCAATCCTTCCTATCTTCGGGGAAATTTGTTGGTTTTTAATTAAATTTTATTTCATTAAATAGGAGACTACTCCAACAGTACATGGACATGTTGGGGGGTGGGGAAGAACAAAATCACGAATTACAAAGAAGTTCGGGAGGACTGGGTGAACAGGGATGGCCTTGTTCATCACCAAACGTTTCTTAGATACTGAGCCTGCATAAAGTAAGCAGAGGGGGTGAATTGATTACCCAACATCTCCGACAGTTTATCATGACCCGGGGTGTTTTCCAGAATTGTAGAAAACTGAAGGCCCTCCTGAGCCAAAGGAATAAGTCAGACCTCCTAGTTTGGTTTTGGGATTCAGCTGGGCCCACTTTAATCGGATTTTTTATTGACGAGCACGCCACACTAAAATTTCGTTACTTCAGTGTCGAGTGCTTGATTTATCTTATGCACGGGTCTGAGCGGCTTAATTTATAGTGGCACAGAGCAAAATCTGTTAATCCCTCTCTACTCTATGTGGCTAGCTGATTATCACCCATCGTCTCCAAGAAACTTCCAGGAAGAGATAAGATTTAATTTAAAATTTCGTGACAAAATTAATTTACTTGCGGCAGTTCCTGAAACTTGCACAATTCATCCGAAAGGGGACGGAGATTTTTATGGAGATGAGATTTAATTTTTCAATTTTAATTTTGTGCTGAAGCATAATCACTCATCAGGCAAAATAAAAATTTACGGAAGAATTTGAAATATACCTGAATAATAAATGGGAAAAACTAAGAAATGCCTCCTTTGAAAGTGTATGGATCTAATGAGCTCATAGAATATTTACAGGTACTCTGACTGATGATTGCTTAAGGAAGGGACTACTTTGCGATCATCATTTCCCCAGTGAAAAAGTTCTTGCTACTTCTGTAGACAGAATGAATGATGCATGTTAAATTTGCTAACGCATTTCCAGCAAAAGGTTCATACACGTCGTATAGTTTGTTAGATTGTGTACATACCATGAAGGTACCTAACTCTCGAATTTCAACTAGGAAGGCTTATAATTACATCTCATATTGGTTAATGTGTCGATTAAAGGTCGTCTGCATTTACTGTTTCATAAGTTACTTTCGAAATGAAACCGGTGAAACGTAGATTCAGGAGCTCTGCTGTTAAAAAGGTGTGCGTAAGTGGATTAGTTTGCATTCATTGTAAAATTCTTCTAAAAATCCTGAACTGGCTGAACGGGAAGCGAGGCGATTTTCTCCAGAAAATGGAAACAATCTATTATTGGAACCAGCAGCCAGCAGTAGGAAATTTTAAGTTGATTTTTGTAATGAAGATTGTGGACATTTACTTCAGTTCTCGTATTCGAGCTCGCAAAGCTGTAGATCGATGAATATTTATTTAGCTGGGGCTCGTAGGTTTTTTCTCTCTAGTATTGAGCAAATCACTATGAACGACTCCTTACTTACTTACTGCTAAGGCTAGTAGACCATCAGGTCAATATCAATTTCGCTCCATATAACAAAGTTCTGTACCTCTCTTTGTTCTAACTATACTCATCAGTCGCATTTACTTCGGTGCTATCTAAGGCCGTGGTCACACCCTTCGTGGTATAAAGTATACCATTCGTCATTGCGGGATTCCTTGCGATGGAGATAAAAACTATCTACATCAAAAGAGAGAGGGCGGAGGCAGGCTGCCAAGGAAAAAAGCTCCTCCACGATAAGTAGGTGGCAAGAGATGTGGGACAACGATCGTAGGGGATGATAGTCTGCCTAATTGCTGCCTCGGATTGAACCGTGGATTAGCAGAAAATAAGGCGAAGTGAATTATCATCTCACGCAGTTCCTAAGCGGGCACGGGTTCTTCCAGCGCTACCTCTATTATGTCGACAAAGCGGATTCACTGAATTGCCTGTATTGCGGAGATAGCAGGGATGATTCTGAGTATATACGCTGTTTAGTGGGCGGATAGGAGGACGACCGTGGAGTCAGAGCTGGGCCAGTTATAGTGGGACTTATGCTGGAGAGTGGGAGCTAGTAGTCAGATTCGTGAAAGATACTCTCCGCACAAAGAACCGAGAGGCTACAAGAAGAGCTCCAGTATGTAGTTAATCAAGAGACCCAGCCCGAAGTAATGTGGAAAACGGTTCCGGGCTGATGTCCTTGATGTCTGGTGTGAGGGGTTTTGGTCAGTATCTAGGCTGGCAGTTCGTAAAATGGATTTCCTTCTTTAAAAAAAGTCGGTATAGTTCACGGTATTAACACCTGCCCAAAATAGTCATCATTAGATTTCTAGCTGTTTCCACAAGAATATTCTTTAAATTGGAAATTGGTAGAGAAGCTCACTGTATCTATCTATCACCACGACTTTCCCATATATTACTGCTATACACACTGAGTGCTCTTGGCTTCCTTTCATGGTTGCTTAACAGGCTGTAAAATGCAAGCTGCGATTTTTTTCCGTTCTATCCTTGATTCGCAGGGAAGCCATTTAGGACCTCTTCTAATTATTGAGAACTGGGATGATTCCGAGGATGAGTGAATTCATATTACCAGATGAAAAATAAGTTAACGAAAATATAATATGACAGGGTTGGTTAGTTCCCTTTTTGGACAGTTCTGCGTCTGACGCCTGGAAAGTGTAGAGAAGGGATAGGATAGGGACACAAATCAGATTTAATAATGTTAAAGCGGAGAACGAAAATGATTGATATTTCTGACTGAGAATTGGAAAGTCAATTTCTTTTACTTGAAAATCAGGAAAAAATAACACAGAATCCACAGAATTTCTTGATGAAGTAATTCAAAAAAATATGGCAGGAAACCAACAAATATGTTACGTAAAAATCAATGAAATTTAATTTTTAAGTAACAATAAAATTATAAAATTTAGAATGAATTTGAAGTGCTCTTTGGCTTATGTCACTGAAGGATATAAGCACAGTTTGATCCTTTCAAAATCAGGACTCAGTGGCAGTTCCATTAAATAATTTCACACAATAATCGTAGCGAAATTAGCAAAAACCAATTTAATCCGTTTCCTACCTAAATCACAGGGTGGTAGTGAATTTCCCATTACAAAGTAATCACCACTAACTACCACTGTAATGTCCGTGGCTGCATACCTCATCATCTCATTCAATATTCGACATTACCTCCATCGGAGACGTTAATTTTAATTAACGACGATCCAATTAAAAGTCCATTAATGCCCTCTTTAACGAGTTGATAAGCACTAGTCAACCTACCACAGGAGGCGCATTCCTAGCCGGAAACAGCCTGGAGCCCGAACCGTAATGGACTTTTCCCAAATTCGGAAAATGAGAACTGCTGACAACGAATCAGGCTACCGGTGGTTCTGACAGAAATTTGTAAAAGTTATAAAATTTGTTATGATAATGAGCTGCTTGTCTTGGGTTACGTTTTATCTAGAGAATTTTAAAGATCGCAGAGCACCTCGGTGGGGTCTACAGGCGGTCTCAGCATGCCAAGGGTCACAGCAGCGAGCTGTGAGGTGAGACGCCAGATAAGATTTCGAAGATAAATGTCCAAAATAACCCAAACTTGCTACCTCTACGATGAATCGATTAAACGAAAACGAACTCGGACTGGTGAAAAATGATCGTATCTGCCCAGTGGTATGCGGCTATCTTTGTGGTATGTTATATGTGGCAGATCGGAGTGCTTTTGTGCATGGCGAAAATCTCATTGCGCTCCGACCATGCCAGCCGTTAGTTAGAATCAAGCCAGATAGCACCTAAGCAAAAGAGAGCACGAACCCCATTAATGTCGGCAAGAATAGATATAGTCTGGACCCTGGCTTGGCTATCGTTCTTGTTATTCCTCCACTTCCAAACCTGAGTGCTGCCTGTAAAGGGCTGGTAGTAATAGTTAGAGCAGCAACATAGCCGGCCTCCGCACAGGTATTATGTCCACGAACAGGTATTTTAATGGTTCGTTCAAGTGTAATTTTCACAAAAGACAAAATGCCGACACCAGAGCGCTAGATCCTTGGCAGCTTCAGCAATGCGTGGCCGTGATGATGAAGACGCCGCCAACCGGAGTTGCGCTATCTTTGCACACGAACGTGCAACTTAGGATCAAAGCTAATCCACTTCAAATCCTCGGCTTTCGGCGTGCAGTAGTTCTTTTTATTTCCTCCTCTACCTCTGCGTTCCACGGAGTTCTCGTTGCCGGTTTTGCTCCAACTTAATGACCAGCAATGGCTCCGGTTGGCACTTTCGTGATTTCATGCGCCGTGCAGCGTGCACTCATATTGTATAATAGTTTACTTGTCGGGAACTGGTTTAGACGGCCGCCTCCAGTTCCCTGATCCTTTCGACCCTACAAGCCTACAACTTGACTGACGTTTTGTGCTGGAAGCAAGCCAGAGAAATCTCATCTCCGGATTGAAATTGAAATGTAAATATTGATTTTGAGCCTTCCTTCATGTCATGATACTTGTTATTAACGGAGCTCCTCATTAATTGCGTGGAATTAACAATGCGCTCAAACTGAATTGAAATCAAATGCAAATGTGTCGGATAATCGCAATATACCTGTCAGCCGCCTGTTAGCCGATGGTTCCCTGTGACAGGGTTATGTGCTGTGCTGTGCGGAGTTTGTTGATTTTACTCCCCTTTAAGGAATTGATTTAATGTTGTTATTTCACTAGATGAGGTGTTTAAGGATAATGGCATACTCCGATTTTGCTTTTTGTTATTTTTGATAATTTTATAAAGACCGTCTCGGATAAATTTATGCATTACACTACACAACAAAATTTTACCTTTTGTCTGTAAATGGAATAAAACGATTTTTTCGGAAGTCATTTTTGAGCAAAGTCTAGAACTATAGTTTGTTTCTTGTCATCACATCAGGTGTTTTTAGAGCATGAAAAGTACATTTTACAGTTATAAGGAAACAAATGTGGGTGTGAAACATAAAATATGTAAAAGTGAACATTTTTTCTAACTTTGAAATGATTTTTATTTTGCAAATATAAGAAAACATTAGGACCTTATTATTAAACTGGAAAAAAACTTATTTCTACTTATGCTTTTTATTAAATTTTTATTAATTTTTCCTTTTATGAATAGATTTATTGTCTCTCAAAAGAGACAATAGTCTCCCAACATGGTTGCATTCCATCTTTCTTGGAATCGCTTTTAAATTTCACTAATATTTTGGTGAATCTCTCACCCTTCTCATCAGACACGGCCCCTAAATTTTTTGGAAAGAAATCTAGGTTTGAGATGTGAGTGCCAAGGATGCAGTTTTAGAGACATGTGGCACTCTAGTTTTCACAGATTTTAGAGAAATCCAAGCCGCTAACTCGTTGGGTTGCAGCACAACATCGGAGCCTTTGTCCTTTATCAGTTTTCTTATTTGTGGACCCACAAATATGCCTTCTTTCAGTTTAGCATTGCTCAGCCTTTGAGATTTTTGTCTGAGATAGCGAAAGCTTCTTCATCAAACCCGGTTTGATATGCAGCGGTGGAAGAAGGACGTTCTCAGGATCAACCAGTAGCGTGTTTTTTTCTCTCCCACACTCGAGAGGGCCACAATTTTGAACCACGTCGTCTTTTTTTTATCTCTCTGGAAATAGTCTTGATGAAAAGGTGCCGTGAGGATATATAATACTTTTCCGATTGCTCTTATTGAATCCTTTTGTTTTACAAAAGTAGCAATCAGATATATGATCCACCGGTTCGCGCCATATCATTGGCATGCTTCGACGTTCGTCTTTCGACCATTGCATCTAAATTCCGTAGCAAATCGAACAACAAAAATTTGGTACCCAACTTTTATTTTTTTTTCATAACAACGTTTTCAGAAATGCAACATGCATTTCATTTACAAGACCCGTGTTGGGTAGTGTTATGATGAAGACATTAGCCATCAGGTGCGAAATTTTTGAAAAAAGGCAAAATATCCCCAAAAGTTTGCCAAGCACGCAGCTGAAAAAAAAGTAGGACCGAAACAAGATATATTTGTGTCAGTTTTGGCAGGACCTACTTTATAAGGGCATACGTTTTACAAAATACCACCTTCCTAACCATTATAAGATATGAAATAAGTAAAGCATAATATCCGGAGAAATGCCCGATAGTAGGATAATATAGAAAGAAGTCAACCGTTTGTACTGCCCCTCCGGATTATTTCGCCACGGAACATGATTTATGGGCTTGGTGTATTAAGATCCCAGCAGCGACACCATCAGTGGTCAGTGGTCTCATGAATGAAAATGGCTACATTTTGACTGAGGTCATCACTTACATTTACATTAAGATGTTATAGGGTACCCAATAGGAAATGTGTTCATTACTTCATTAATGAATGTATGAAGTAATGAACAAATATACACTACCATACATTTCCAACACAGGGATGTTATTGGAAATTCATGAATCACTCTTTGACACACTATTCTAGGTATAAAAATAAGGTTTGATTTCAGTATGGAATTTTTACTACCGTTCTACTTTGTTACTTTGTTCTCCATATGCTTATGAGAACTTTTGCTCAAATTTAAACGTTCAAATGTAAATTTCTCTAGTAGAATACATTCTACATTATAATAGTCTCTGTTATCTTACCCTTTGAGTTACTATGTCATGTTGATTTCTGTTATTCTTCCGTGAAATTATTCACTATCCTGTTCATCAATGGCTCGATTTCCTACTGGGGTATTATCTGTAAAGCTTACATTTTGTATTACATCAGAGTTAGTGTGATTTCGCTGCTGGGGTTGGTCTACCAATTCTCCGACTTTGTTGCGTGAGAGAAAAGCGACCTTTTCTTTAGTCTGGTGAAAGGAGAAAGGGTTAACGGGGAAGTTAAGTCATTGTGGTTGTATGGGTTGGAACTAACTATCGACACCATTAGACAAAGAATATAATGAAGAAAATTGTTACGCACCCTTTTTGTGCGCAACGATGCGCGGCTAGCGATGGAGAGGGAGCCGGGGCCTCGAACACCCGTCTGGGCTCCACGCGGTTTTTACCTGGAGTCCGCGAACTCGCGAATGGAAACACTCCGGATAATCACTCTTACAATTTATTTATTTCCACTACCAAATAACCAATAACCTACTTGTAACGCAATCAAGACTACTTTGCAAAGGAAAAATCCACAAAAATTTCAATGACTCATGCGGCGAACTAGGTAGCGCGGAAAATTTCTCGAAACCAAAATAATTGATTACTGAAGGAAATATAATAACTGAAAAAAAGGAAAATCTTTTATTTTCGCATTTGACCTTCCTCAATGACGTGATAGTTTCCGAGTCCAGACGCCTTTTACTTCTTCCCAACTCTCAACAGCAATCCTCCAATCCCTTTTCCTTTTTTTCCACTTCTGCTTTTCCCTTCGTGACTTTGGCGACTTTATATTGTTGTTAATTTCTCCGTGCTTTTCCCATTCACTTTTCCAATCACTTTCAAACTTTTCTTTTTCTTTATACGTTTCCTCTGTCTGCTGGTTGTGTCACTACTAACTTCCTCCAAAAAGTGAAAGTCACGCTTCACCTATCGAAGCTTTTATTTCAACTGTCCCATTATTGCAGCTTCCGCAGCCTCTATTTTGGAAAACTTCTGGAAACGGGCTAAATCGGTTCAATTTTCAAAAAAATTTTCTCTATTAAATTTTTTATTCCTTGACGATCGAAGAATTCTGGAAATATCTCCATTCTCTCGGGAAAATTCATTTTCAGGTAAATTTTTGAGATTTACGAATTTTGACAATTTCCTCAGGAATTTTCAAAAAAACATATTTCTTTTTATTTTCTTTGTATCGGGATAGTCGTTTTCTGCTGCTTCGGGTTACGTGACTTTCAGATGTAAGTATAACGAGATTAGTACGGCAATCTGAATTTGGTGCGAAAGTTTATAAGTTTCCACTTCGGTGTACAGGTTAAGTAAGGTTTCTCAAATTTTAGGGACTTAAGACGACTGGACCAGGTAAGTATTTCCTCAATTCGTATTCTTAAAGGAATTTCAATAAAGATAAATACTTTTGTACTTTTCAGGGTTGCCTCTGCAAGAATCGCGTCAACGTTTTTCGCCACACAGTACTTCCATGCTAAATTGGTAAGTGATTATTCTTAAGTTAATTTCTCTAAATTTAGATCTCCTAATTCCTTATTCTACCTTTAAGTACTCCTAACTTAAATCATCCTAACTCTACCTACTTTCATCTTCATATACAATTCTTAACCTAACAACCTTCGCTTAGTATCTACTCTAATTATAATACTTTATTTTGTAGTGATAGTATCCGGGAAATTATTGGACAGGGCAGCCAAGAGTTCCAATGCGGAAGTGGCATCCAAAAAGCAATAATGGCAGTGCTGGAGGGTACTACGCTAGTCCTCAAAATCCGTTTGGCGCTTTATTTACGATAAGTAAGCAGGTTCCGAATAGTATTTTATCTGGAAAATAAGGAAAGATCTTTGCAGAATCATCTCATTATTAGAAAAAGGACACGCAGTGGACAACACTTAGCAGGTGAGCTTTCGTTTCAAACAAAATTATCGCTCATCTTTCCTTCTTTCAGGTCACCACAACTCCTCAAAGCACGCTGTGTAACAAAATGCCCCTCGAGAGGACCAAGAAAGGGAACCCTGAAACTGCACTGCGAATCAAACTGAATTCAAGCACCGTAGTGCCAAATGGGTATTTACCAAAAAGATCGATGATGCACTTCTGATGAACTATAATCGTTCCCGATTATTGAACATATATTCGTCGACTTAGATTTAGTAGGAAGTAGGTATTACGGCAGTAATGGTTGAAATAAGAACGCATTGGAATTAGCAAAAAACTGCAATACCCCAGTAGTTTACAAAGATTGGTACACAACAAATGGAGTACAGTGTTCTAATATTTCTCTCATCCGATAAAATTTGTGTATACCATCCTTTTGAAATTATTTGGAATAGATTTCAAGTGAAACTGATTTTGACAAAAATAAAAATGACGATGATAAGCGCATATTAGAGTCAACCGGATCTGCAGCATGTGCCGAGGTTGAACAAGCTTTAGCGAGAAAAGCAAAACGAATTATCTTGGGGAAAAGAAAAGGAAGTGGTTACATAATGAAAATGGTTTTGACTTATTTGAATTATCTGTAAAATATTTGCAAGGAATATAAATTGTTTGAGAAATAAAAATTTTGTTTGAAATTTGATTTTGCACTTCAAATTCAACATTTTGCAAATCAAATCCAACCTTTGTGCAAGTAAAATTTAACCTTTCGCAAGTCAAATTCACACTTCTGAAAATCAAGTTTTTAACATAACATACATATGAGGTTAAAGTAAATAAGAAAATAACACTCAGTCAAGGAATAGACCAGAAAGAGCTGGTCGTTCGGCTTGTAGGCTGTCGTGGCTTGGGAAAAAAATATTGTAAAAAGTTAACAATATAAAAAGAAGAGAATTTATATTCGCTTTTAATGCAAAAACTGAACACTAGTTGAAAACAAAGGTCTTCTTCTTCTTCTTTAGTGATAATTGCCTAACATAGATCGGAAGGTCCTTATGAATATGCATTAAAGCAAGGCCAGTGAGCCATTTTGTCGTTTGGAAATTTACTTTTCATTGGCCAAGGAGGTATCAAACCCTGGAGACCTAAAAAACTCAAATATCTCAAACATACATCGAAGAAATCTTCTCGGGTATTTTGCAGGTTGTTAAGCACTTGAGTTCTATCTCCTGAAACTTTTATTTTAAAAATTTGTCAATTCTAATTCATATAAACTAGAACGTGGTCCTGTGTTTTGACAAATATCGCCAAGAGGGAACTCCGGGAGGAATTACAATACAAAAATTGATTGTTTTTGCTGGGTTTGCAAAGGTATCAGCACTCAACTACGCTTCCTTTCTTGAAAAGGATCGTTACTTGTGATAAAAATGGAGTTCCTGGATTGCGGAAAACAAAGCAGAAATTGGCTCGATATAAGTCGCAAAACATGTCCTTAAATTGCCCTAACACCAGCACCGCCATTGCTTTAGCTCAGTCTTGCTGAGTGTGAGTAGCAGATTCCTCCTCGGTAATAAACCTGTTCGTCTGGCTAGAACCTACATAGGCGATCATTCCAGCATTCCTCTACACTGAAAAAAATTATGAGCTCAGAGCTTTCAATTTTGTGTGCGTTTTCGGGACAGCAACAGCAAACTGATCCTTGGAATCATAGAGAATACTTAACAGCTAAGAATTGTTTTACTAAAAGCAATTGTTGTAAGCCCAAAAATAACAATTTATATCACCAAAAGTCACAATTATCGGGTCATAGCCCGTGAGCATACTACACATTGCTTTTTCTTTCAGTGTATGACTCTATGACTTGTTTCTTAGCTATTTCCTTATCTGATATTTGAATAGCCGCAAGAAATTTCGGATCCAATTACTAGTGTTTCTACATCATCATTTGCAAACCGTTCTGCAGTGTAGTCCTCCTCAAAACCTTCATGCCTTGGTGTCCACATTGAGGGGTATTCACTCAACCCTACACAAATTTCTACTCAAAAGTAAATAAGACGATTGCTCTTAGCACTGCCTGACTCTTCGATAGAATATATGCACCGCGAACACCCTTAACACCCTTTGAACGTGTGCGCAAGGCTCTATGGCGTGGATCTCTGAGATTTCAAATTCTTATGATTTGGACCACACATTCCTATCCCTGTTCTTCCTTTTATCTTAGAACTATCTGTGTTTCAGACAAGAGATCTTCTCTCGAAGGTCATATCACTAGAGTGCCTGTCGATCATTTAGGAACACCTTCCACCATCCACCAAGAAATTGGATACCACTTCTTTTTAAATTTTTTAGAAAATTCTTAGGAGTGCATCCATAAGGTTCGGGATTAGGAAATCTACCCGTTGCAGTCTCCCGCTTTATGGACCCAATATTATTATACCCAAATAAGACCACAAAAAAATTTTTGACTTAAACCCACCAAAGTTATACTAAAAAGCCGTTTGCACACCCGTAGGGTCGCCGTAGCCTTATTTAGTGCTTTTTAAATGAGGGTTCTAGGTAGGAGTTCTTAAGTAGAGTTTCTGAAGGAATAGACCTACCCGTAGACATCAGTTTTTTTCAGAAATTTTCTAATAGCTTTTTCCTTAACAAGAATAATCAGGTAATTTGCAGAATCTTGATTAGGAAATCCAGATTTAGGTAACTCCTAAAGGAGCTCGTTCGCAACCAGTTATTGGAGGCAACCTATAATAATGGCCACGGGTGTTTCAACCTCCCGGCTAGCTATTATCTTTTGGTTAGATAACTTCGGCTGGGACTTAAGGAACCATATATACCTCAGTTAGACTTAGATTAGACTTTGCTCAATAATATAGACTTTTGCGCACCGAAACTGAAGGAATTTATTAATAAGATAAGAATAAGAATAAGAAAATAACGCAGAGATGTATATAATTGACTGAAATGTAGCAGAACGATTTCTCTAATTTTAGACGTATACATAAGATTTTCCAGTGAAGACAAGGTCCTTAAGTGCTTTGCACTACTTTGTACAAAAGGAGGTCATCTACAAGTTTTATAATTTTTCTAATTTTCTTGCCATATTTTTGCACGACACAGAGGGTTACTTGCATTGGAGAAATGTCTTAATAGGACTTTCATGCCCATTGTCCATCAACTTATTAGTCGGTAACATCAAATATCGATACTTTGGAGTACCGACGTAATGTCGATTGTGTTACGCTCACTTATCGTTAATTCCATGGACCTTATGCTGGTGAAATTCCTAATCTAATTTCTTCTAAAGTATTCCCTGTGATCCTGAGATGCGTGCCTCCAGCAGCGCTCACCATTACACCTTGCAACTTTTCGTAATTTTGGACACACAATTTTATCATTTTTCATTAAACTGAAGCTCACATCATTAATTAATCGCCAAATTTACATCCAAGCCGTACTCCGTACTCCAAGCCGTATTATCTCGACCCGTAATTTTTTTGTAAACCTGGTTAAAGAATAATCTGAAGCACTTGATAAACCGAGGAGGGTATAATTTGTTTTTCAACA
>QYTT01084146.1:0-10420 GCA_006980735.1 Dasypogon diadema
TATTCTTTAAGAAGAACACTCTAGCCAAAAAAAAATGTTCTTTCTAATAAATTAAATTATATAGGAAATGTATGGAGAATGTAATCCTACCGAACTGGCAAATGAATCCCTCAAGGTCTTCTTTGTTATTTGGGAATATTGCCAAAGAACATATCTATTGCTCGTAGAGTTTCAATTTCATTCATTAAAATCTGTATAATAGGGATGTATCATGTATGTGAGTAATCTAATTAGTACTTGTAGGGCCTAAACTGTGGGGCTTGGTGGACTGCACAGAACAATAAAATTAAAACCACGACTTAACTACTTGGCTGTTTATTACAGAGTGTCTGATAGTTATCTGATATTTCTGGTTCATAGCAAACCATACCTCAGCAAGCCGTTAGGTATTGACGTCATAATCGATAACAAGCAATTTTGAATTTAGTTATTTTGTCGCTATTTGTTTACAGCTCTCGGCCGTCCTGACAAATAATCGACTCGATTATACAAAGAATCATTTCGTCAACAGCTAACAGCTGAATATTACAGTAGATATTACAATACTCCTCGTCCAAATTTGAAAATATTGAAGAAAATATCTGAAGAATGTGTGAAGACCTAAACTGTATAGTTGCATGGGTTCGTGATAATGTTCTGAGACTTAATCCAGTTAAATCTAAGGCCATTTCCGTATCAATCCATTCGTTCGATGTCAGTAGCATTTCGCCTGTTCAATTGGACGGCAATTCCGTATCATATATTGATTCAGTAAAGAGTCTAAGTATTATTTTTAATCAAACCCTAACTTGGGACGACCATATTAGATATATTGTGGGCAAGATTTATGGTGCTCTTAGAAGATTCTGGAGCTTTGCGAGTTTCAACCCCACGCAGTATTCGAGAACACTTAGTTAAAACACTTTTGCTGCCTGCCATCACTCATAGCTGCACTGTTATTCCTGCTTTGGATTTAAGGAATAAAATGAAACTTAATATTGGATACTGTGCTCGCTACATATATAGACTTAATAGATTTGCCCACATTTCCACCTTCTCTTCGAGAATTTTGGGATATACTTTCAATAATTACATCAAATTCCATGTCCGTCTTTAAGTTACCTAACAACATTGGTCCATATTTTTTTTATAGTAGACTGACGCGTTGCAGATCGTCTAAGAACTTTAAGCTTATTACGGCAATTTGCAGTTTGTGGCAGTTCGTTTGTGGTGCCAGAATTTGGAACTCCTTACCTGTTGACGGAGCGCAGGCATTGGTAGTTTCAGGAGACTAGCATTCAATTATTTTTCAAATTTAGTGTAGACCCTCGCTCCCTAGTAGTCCTTCTTTTTCATATTATTTTATCACTTAGGTCAGGTCTAAATTAATTAGGTTAGCAGTTCTTTCAGTTTCTTTTCAATTTAACTTGTAGATATTTTTTAAGAAGTAATTTACACGTTAAGAGTTATAACTCATGTGTAATATATATATTTAACAAACTGAAACTGAAAACTGAAACTAATTACCCAAAAATATGGCGAACAAAAGGAAGCTTCAGAAATTCTAAGCAAAGGCTCCCAGTTCAGTCTAGCATAGTTCCGAATGAGAAGAGAAGCTCATTATTAATATCCAAGGTACTCTCAATGAGTGCTTTGAATATGTATTTTAACACATTCAACCAGGCGCTCTATTAGAAAAGAGCTTTGCCATGTAGTCCTTTCCAAAAAACCTCATGTAAATCACGCGTAACTCACGTCGGTTAATTATTATATTTACAGCTGTCCAGCTCCAAAAAATGTTAAAAATGCGTAATCGCCTACTGACAATAATGACTACATACTGCAATTTAATTTAAACCACACAAAACGAAGTTATGTCCTGTCTACAGAGACTTAAAAATGCAAAGGCTCCTAACTAATCAAACCACATAAATGTGGAATAAGAAGTTCAACTGGCTTCAGGAAAGAAAAAACAACAATTAATCAAAACTTCTCGGTTCGCCAAACTATGCAGAAATGCTGAGAGTGTAATCTCCGACGCGCTGAAAATAATATCTTGAATAAATTAGAAGTAAACTAGGGGGTGAGAAAGGGCGATGCTCTTTTGGTTATACTGCTCAACTTTGGTTCGCAGAAATGTGAAATGTTGTCATCGGAAACTATATCCAAATCCAATAGGACTTGATACATAGCATCATTGGGTATCCCCTGACCATTGGCGTAAAAGAAAATAGATCTCTGGATACTATGATAATTTCGACATCCTGGCCAGAAGTCAAGAACCAAAACCATCATCGATATACCTAAGGATAAATCCAGATTCCACAAGCGAACAGGGTTTTCGTTTCAGCAAGGTCGTTGTTACAATCGTATTTACCTTCTTGCATAAAGCCTGGTACACGAATACTTAAATAGCCTTGATTAATTGTACAGACTGTTATGTTCTATGGGTTCGGAGGAAATCCGATACCTAGTACAGTAAACGCTCGTTATAAGGAACCCACTTATAACGAAATGCAGATAGAGCGAATTATTTTCCCGGTCCCGACTCATTGCTTTTGTAGCTTCATATAACTCGATCTCGAAACCTTGTTATAGCGTAATACGAATTGAATTTTACTCTCAGTCGCATAATTTGTATGGAAATTTCCTCGGTTATAGCGCACGAGTTATAAGTAATGATAAATTTTGCCTGAGATTTCAGTTCATGGCAACAGACTAATTGAGAGTCGTTGGGCTCTCTTAAGGGCCCCATTCACACTCAGTTTTTTGCACAGCTTGACCTGCGCAGACAAAAACTGTGCAGATAAAATAGCGCGTGTGTGAAAACCGGAGTATCATTCAGTCCAAATTTCCGGACTGAGTAAAATCTGCATCCCGTAGATTTTGGACTGAGCAGGTAAAAACTGAGTGTGTGTGTGATTATATCAATCTTGAAGAGTGACCTTTTTGGCAAAAAATTTCAGGAGAGTGTCTGTCATTGAAAAGAATTGAGTTCAAATAAACTTTGTACGATTTTGAATTTTCATTGGAACCGTGTTCATTAGAATCGTGTTCATTACAAAGGTACTTTTCTTGTAAATAATTGAGTTTAAGAAAACTGTGAGAAGAGGATTTGTTACGTTTTGTTCAGAGGATACTATAAAATAAGTGAATTAAAAGTAACAGCACTGCATTTTGACTTAATAAAACACACAACTAGACCACAGAATAATTACAGGATGGGCTCTGCACAGATACAATTGTAGAAATAATTAAAACTTTGCGGTGGCATCTGCATAACGATAACGACGATGATAAATTTCAGCAAAGGCTCATTTTCAAGAAGTATAAGCCCATTTGAAATAATATGTAGACTTTTTTGGCCGCCACCCTGTATTAACACTTTAAGGAACGGCCCTGAACCAACCAGGAAGAACCGGTAATGTAAATAATCGAATTCAATGCCATCTCTTGGGTAAAATATGTGTTCATTCGGAAATACATTCATTCCACTTAAATAGATTTGGTCTAATGTTAACGGTCGATTTCAACATTTACAGCCCACCGAACTAAAAGGGGAATTTATAAAAAAACCAAACTGCGTAATTGACTATAATCGGCACAAGAACGAAGTTGATCATGCCGATCAATATTTGGCATTTTACACCATTTCCCGAAAAACTAACAAATGGACTAAAAAAGTGGCTTTCTTTTGCAATTGTGCATTGTTGTTGTTGTTTTCTAAATGCTACAAAAAACCAAAATATCAGAGCTTTTGGCTAAATGTTGCCAAATCGTTGATGAACAGTGACGGTGACGATCAAGAGTCTCGAATTTCCTTCCACTGCAACAGGATACGCATATCAAGATTGCCCTGGAAGACTTTCCAGTAATCTTCGCGAACATAAATTGATCAATATCATCAGTGATAAAATCAAAAAACCTGTCCGAAGATTATGTAGAGTGTGTACAGCATGTAATGTGAACCCTCAAAACAAACGGGATGGATTAGTAAGATTAATCAAGAAGTAGAAATCTGCCAAACCCTAGACATTACCTATCTACTATTTAGCTGACAGGAATGAGTCCTTAAATGGAGATAACATTTTCCAAGTACTGTCAGCGTGCCTAAGCTACAAATCACTCTTGCTTGACTCAATCAAATGCCTCGAGGAGAGAACGCGGACATTTTTGTGACTGACATGGTTTCTAAGAGGTTTTTTTTGCTTTTCCGGTCAAAAAACGAGGTTGTTTTTGGTAGAAGGAAACAAATAAACTCAAACTCAAACAGCAGAGGATCTAGATACGCAATATTGCGTAAAAGCGGTCTGTCCTAAGCGCATATCTAATGGAATTTATTAGTGGTCCTTAAGGTGTTAAAGGCTAGATCTGTACTGTGCTGGTACTACATTTTTGTAATGCACATCTTTAAATGGACCAATCCATCTCGCACAATGTGTGTCGAAATATTTAAACGCGCGTATTACGAAAATGTAGCGTAGCGTATCTAAAAGGATAAAGCTTCAGGTTATGGCGGACCTAAAAAGGATACGTTGCAATTAAAGGGAACTTAAATTGTTTCTATCATAAATTTCTATAAACAAGTCAAGCTCTAAGGTACTGAAAGAGATCCATTTTTACTGTTTACGTTTTTTCTTACTAAATACATAATGTTAAAGTTCGCATTTGATTGGACTATGTTGTCCAAAATGTCATTGGATTGAAGATTAGGATATCAGGGAAAGAAATCTAAAAGTTTACCTTTAAATTTTTACTATAAGAAAAATATAAAAACCAATCTTTATATTGCTCTCATTTCAAATTGTACTTTCTGGCTTAATACACTTCTACCCTGGGGTACTGATGTAATATAGAATAAAATAGAAAGAAAATAGAAAGAACTTACCGCGCGTGCTGTGGACCTACATTTCCAATATCATGCGCTGAGCTTGCCGTTATCTGAAAGTCAGCAATAGCACCAGATTCCATTCCCAAAGCATGTTTACATGTAGCTGAAATTCAAAATATAATTTATTTTCATATGTGTTCTATTTCCAAATAGCAATAGTAAGTCTCAAATTTCGAATGACCAAAATTCTATTAAAATTATTTTTCTATTAGGTTTAGGATGAAATTGGAAGTGCTTATAAAAATATGGAAAAGTAAAATTATTTTTGTAAAGTCTTCTTATTTGTTGAAAGACCATACGACAACGTCTGTAATAACAGGTGTATTTTTCGCTACAAGAATCAGATCTGTAGACAAAGAAACGATCCGTTCTTATTTTAATTAGCTTTATACATTGGCAGTACCGATAATCATTGTCAAGTTGACAACTGCTAATTGTAAGGCGTTAGTTTATTATGCTGTAGGTAATAAATTGCAATATTTCAAACGCGTAAATTTTACTTGTTTTTTTATTCCTTACATTCTTCTAATATACATGTTTGCACCAGGGACGTGAATTTTAACTAAACTATGGTTTCAGTTCGGTTTCAGTTCGATTTCAGTTCGGTTTCTGATACGAGAATTGTTTCTTTGTAGCAGAATTGAATCTGAATGGAATCGTTTGTAGCAAAACTGGCGCAGAAACAAAACTGGATGGAATCGTTTGTAGAAAAACTGGCGCAGAAACAAAACTGTATGGTATTTTAGTTACCATTGAAAATCAAACGGGAGCAGAATCAGAATTATAATGGAAACTAATATCTTTAATTTAGTTATGTGTCTGGAGTGAAACTATACTGTCATCAGAAGAACAGTTTCACTTCTGGAGTGAAACTAAACGCAGAGTTCAGTTAAAATTCACGTCCCTGGTTTGCACCCTTTGAGTTTGACAACAAGTAGTGCCAATGCTTAAGACTAGAAAAATGCAAGAAATTTCGACCCCTCCCTCACACCTTTCCCGGCGCAGAGAAAAAAATCACAACTTTTACCGTCCTTATATGAGGGGATAAACCTCCCTTCATTCCTATCGCGCCCGCTCCACGAAGAAAATAGGCCAATCCTCTTCTATGGATTCATGATCATGAGAAGTCCACTCTCGAATCGATTCCAATTCAAAGCCTGTCCGAGCTGCTTCGCGGTAAAATCCCGACCAGATGTGCAAGTCAATGTTAGTCAACATGGCGTATATTGTCCCTATAATTCCACTTAACTAACATTCTAAAGAACGCGTATCGAATTTCCCCATTGTCTTTAGGCGATCGCGTCATCGCTAATCGCCAATACCACATGATTTTCTTAAGTCTACCAGGCCTACTTCGTGATATCAAGCGATGTAACCGTGTGGGTGAACTGAAAGCTCAGTTCAATGGGACCGAAGTGGGCACCGAGATGGCCTCTGCAATTGTTTTCCCGACGCATCCAAAACTTGTCAGAAATTACAGGTCCGAGATATTAAACGCGACCACAACATATGAAAAAACTGCAATGTTGTTAAAGTATTTCCAACAAGTTTATAAAAGTTAAATGCGGGGTCTTTTATTCTCTCCTGATTTAATTAAATAGTTTTTCATGTAAAGATTGTGATTTACTTCGTTAAAAATAGATTTTCTACACGAATCTATCTTTCGGTTACGCAGTTTCCGCAGCGCTGCGCGTTTGGTAAAGGCGGTTTTGATGAAATTGATAACGTGTTAATTGAAGACTGACTTTATCTTAGAACTTGTTGCTTATTTTACATGAAGGAGTCGAATAGGTGAACATACAATCGTAGTTCAGAACCGATCTTCACTATGAGTTTCCTGATTTCCGATCTTTACGTTCAACGACCAAATTACAAAATTCACTTGAATGCAAACGAGTTATAAAAGCCGTAGCTCTTCAAAACTGTGGGTCGAAATAGATACTAGAGATTCTTTGTTGAATACTAGGAAAAATTAACCGGAAAAAGCACACAGCCTTGCGGCACAGCTATGTCAAAAAATATAGTTTCTAATCCTTTTAATAGAAGGTTTGGCAGAATCACTGAATTACTGCAAAAACTATTGTGGCGGCTTTACACAAAATCTGAGGTGAATTTGTATAAGAAGCACGTATACACTAAAAAATAAATGTTAATTTAAATAAACTAGTAAAAGTAATTATAAATATATTTTTAGCATATTGAGGGAACAGGTAACGTAATTCTCTGTACACATAATGCTGAAAAACTTCACCTATATATTTACAGTTTTCGGTTTGAGGAATTCCATTTCAATATTTGAAATTATTTCGGTTAAAATCACAAATCATCCTTACAGTCCATATAATCTGGCAGATAGAAACCGCACATATTTCCATTCAATAAAGTTACAATAATTGTTAATCTGAATATTCGCATGTTTCTAAACACGTTAAATTCAGCAAGCGGTTAGCTTTTATTAACTTAAAGCCCAGCATAGTAAAAATATTGAGGAAGACTGCCATTGTAGTGATAATGTGATTGAATTCATGTGATTCAATTGATATCTCGTTTTGCATAAAATCAATTGAGTGGTATCTGATAAGCCTTCGGGCTAATAACCAAATTGAACTGAAATCAATTATTTAGTTCAAATTTTGCCAATTTGAGCCTCTTTCGGCAGACATGTATGTGTGCTTATTTGCTTTTCCTGAGCTTAAATCCAGCAACCCACACTCTCGAAACGTCCACGTACCTACCTCTAACCCTACTAGGGTTAGGTAGGACTCTGCCCATAATATCAAAGCAGCCCATCAATGTGTAGGCAGAAACCTCACATATGGAGTTCGAGGAACGTTCAGACCTGTTTTTGGTTAAATATGAATAATAAACGCTAAATACTCATATTAAATTTATAATTAAAACGTACACCGATTGTGAAAGTTCCCTCGTACGGCCTTTAGTTATTTAATGACTCTGGTCAACCAGATAAATGAAAATTTATTTAAATTTATCCCGAATTTAAATCTGCCCCAGTTTGCTCCGAAAGAAGCCATTTCCCTGCCTACAAATTACCTCGAAATATTTATTACTACCCTAACGGCATTTGGACTTGGAAGTATTATGATGCCTTAATTATAGGCGCTCTCGAATTTATATTTTGGATTAAAACCCCTCCCACTCTGCTTTCGTCATCAGTGAGTGTATTCGGTTTGTGGCTTTATGTTAAAACACAGATATGAATATCTGACATGGGCCTAACCTAAGCCAGTATACTGTTGTTTTTGTTTCATTTGGTAGCTGTATCATCTTGAATTGAATTTGGCTTAATACAAAATGTTGGTAATAATTTGTCAGCTTGTTTTACATCGTGCTGAGGTACGGCAAACAGAAAAAGTGCAGACTCATTTGATTTATTCAAAAAGAAGCCCATGAGACAGTTGCTTTGTAATGCCAATAAAACTCTGGAAATTCATGTGCTTCTGCTGCATGGTTACAGGGAGCTTATGGGAATATTGTTGTGACGTCCGTGTCCTGTTTGAAATGTTCCAAACTTAAATTTATGAAATTCAGAAAGAGCTGCAAATTGCTGAAGTTGGATGGCTAAGGATATCAGCTCTTGCCACTGATCGCGTAGGAGAATTCGTAAGCTACTACTCCTACTTCTTCAAACAGAGTTCACTAAGTATTATGTTGTATATTATATTACACAAGGTGAAAACAGAAACACTTGACAGAGACTTGGGATTATTTGAGTCTTTTTCCTTCCTTAACATGTCCCCTGCCAGACTTTTATCATTGAGAATATCTCTCCCATATACGTTCAAATTACTTGTGATGTTCTCATGGAAGAGAAACGTATACCGAAAACAGTAAACGTGGCAGGGAATGTGTTAACCAGAATTTGTATAAATATCCCACTTAATCAGCTCTATGTTCACAGAACTGATAAAAGTTTAACGAGAATAGATTTCTACAGGATTGCTTTCCATCAATAAATTTCTGATCATATTCAATTAAACTGCTGATTAATCTAATTAATAAGATGAATTAAAATACAAAAATCCCTTTCAAAAAGAAGGAATATTCTTCAAAAGAAAAAAAGAAAAATTTAATTCTCAGCAATTATCAGTGGCTTAATTTAATTAAAGGTTTAAATCGTCTTAATCACTTTATCCTCCAGAGGTTGCGATCTTGAGCTCTCCTTTCGATCAAACGATCATGAAAGAAAAAATGAACAAAATTCAGAATATAAAGTAAAAAATACAACCAGACCTTGCCTGCAATTAAGTGCAAAATTGTTACCTCCCAACTGTACTTTGGTCGTGTGCTTGGGCATATCGAATAACTGATTTAATTAAGTAGAGCAATTAGAAAAGTAAGAAAACTCGATATTATGGCAATACTTTTAATGTATATATATACCAAAAAATTGTAAAACTATCTTAAGTCTTGAATTTCAATCCCCCACTTTAAAGGCTCTGGTATCAAAATAAAATCATTTAAATCTTTGGCCTAAATTTCCCCCACCAGCTGTAAGGGTTTTTATCAAAGTTACAATGCCCTAAAATCCCTTCAATCATCGTATACAAGATCTTCCTCGATTCTTGGAGCTCTCGCGCTTTGTTTCAACGGCCAACCGGTAGAACTCATTCGAAAAACTGGGAGCACCGAAATTCTTATAAAATTTATATAGAACAGGGAGCTCTCCGCTCAAAACTTCCAGCACTTAAATATTTTATTCTTTGAAAATCAACTACAGATCTAATAATTACTTGCGAGATCTCATCAATGGCCTAACTGAGGCAAAAAATCTGTTTCCTTAAGTTCGGAATTAGAGTCCAGATTGCTAACAACGGTGTAATTGTGGGAAAGGTCGATTAACCACCTCCGACCCCCGAAATCGAGAACACCGTTAAGTAATATGGATCTACTGTTGGCTTGCGACTTCAACGCTCACCACATCGTTTGGGAAGCAACGACAGCAACTAAAGGGGTAAGTCTTTTTACGATTTCATAATAGCTGTGTTCTTTTGGGCAACAGAGTTATGAAAGCTCAAAACAACGGTTGGAATCCATGGAGTACATAGCTAATTCTTCTTCTTCTCTTTTCCTCTTTTTAAGCAAACCCGAGATAAGTAAAGACTGTTATTAACTTGAAATTTATCTTAATGTCCGTTTCCCCCACATTAGTGTATATTTTAATTGCTATGATGAGCAAAATCAACTTTTAAACACGAAAACTTTCAATAAGCGCCATCTATTCTCCCGTACAAGACTTAAATAACTCAGTAAACTTTTTAACTCGATTAAATAACCGAGTTAATTTAACCCAGTTAATGTATGACAACTCTGTACTCTGCTGCCAAAAGAACGCAGCTAATAAGTACTAACCTGCATATGCTGAACAAAGGTATAGAGCCCACCTTCGTTACCAGAATTAGTAGGGAGGTTATTGATATCACGTTGGCAACGACTCTGACAACTTAGAACATACACAACTGGCGAGTCTCAGAGGAGATTTCTCTATCCGACCACCGACCGGTACATTTGTTTTGAGTTTGATGTAGACAT
>QYTT01084146.1:10440-28932 GCA_006980735.1 Dasypogon diadema
ATCTGTTTCCTTAAGTTCGGAATTAGAGTCCAGATTGCTAACAACGGTGTAATTGTGGGAAAGGTCGATTAACCACCTCCGACCCCCGAAATCGAGAACACCGTTAAGTAATATGGATCTACTGTTGGCTTGCGACTTCAACGCTCACCACGTCGTTTGGGAAGCAACGACAGCAACTCAAGGGGTAAGTCTTTTTACGATTTCATAATAAGTACTAACCTGCATATGCTGAACAAAGGTATAGAGCCCACCTTCGTTACCAGAATCAGTAGGGAGGTTATTGATATCACGCTGGCAACGACTCTGACAACTTAGAACATACACAACTGGCGAGTCTCAGAGGAGATTTCTCTATCCGACCACCGACCGGTACATTTGTTTTGAGTTTGATGTAGACATAAGAGATCAAACCACCTATAGAAATCCCCAAAAAACGAACTCAGAGGTATCTTACATTCCAACCTCACTTATACCGACACGCTGTCGCTTAACCACCCAGCAGACGTGGATAGAGAAGTGGACCTCTGCGCTTATAGATTCGTACGAATCGTCATGTCCTATAAGGAGGGTTAAAAAGGGCTCTGACCCTCTATGGATTTCGTATCTCCTTAGAATGCAGAGAAGGAATGCTCGGTATCAATGCAATAGAGTTAAAAGGTCCTCTCATATCCGGTCGGGTTGTGCACATACAGTGCAACCAACTACGTACATCCCTATCAACGTAGGACGTCCGTACGTCCGTGCGTCCGTCTGTCTGTAAACACGATAACTCAAGAATGAATTGAGCTAGAAGGCTGAAATGTGGTATATATTACTTTTAGAAAATTTTCAGATCTGATCTTGAAAATCGGGCGAATCCTCTCGCTCCTTCAATAGGCCCCAATATTGAATATCAAATGGATTAATTCAAATAGGGAACAACGTATAGCTCTCAAATTTAGTAAGGAACAGTTTTATGAGACGCTTAACCAATAAAATGAAAATCGCTCATATCACCTATCAACCTATCACTCTAAAAGCTTGTTATATAGGGTATCAAGTAATCAGAGTAAGGCTGATTATATATTTTATGTTTTTTTTGTAATAATGTGAGTGTGATTTTTATAATACCACATTGTAGGTAAATTGGATTGGAATTGCGCTATAACAGGCCATTAATGAAAAAAAGAAAAACAGTAGAAACCAGAATAGAATAGAATTAAAGGTTATACTGTTCAATGCATTTTAGAAACAGGAGAGAAATACTATCTGGTGTGGAGACTTTACGTGTTGATTTACAAATAGTTCATGAATTTCAAAGAGAACACGTAAAATGTAGGAGATACAAACTTGTAGTGAAATTAGCAGCTATTATTTTGTCTTTTTCAATGAAACTCTACGCACGTACTTAAGAGGAGTGGCATGGACCACAAAGTCAAATTCGCTCTAACAGATTTCACAGGTATGATAACTAAAAGCTTTTACAATGGCAAATGGCTATTGTTTTGAATTTATACCTTAAGTAATATATTGCTAGTGACAGAATTGTACTTGTTATGTTCTTCTGTGTAGATCTGCTTAATATTCGGGGAACAAATGCATGCATTTCAAGCCAAACAATATTCGTTAGCATTTCATAATAGTACACAATATTTTCCTTTCTTTCTTCTTTACAGTCTTCTTTTAAAATGAATTGAAAGTTTTCTTTCTAACCGTTCAATGTAGATTGTACTCGATGGTACGTCTTCCTAACATGTGGAGTCTGGATTTTGATATTAACATCTGTCTACTGCAGGCTTCATTCTTTTCCATGTCTTGAACAGACGTTCACTGCTACAAAACACCCAATGTGGAATTATTCAACGTCACCTGTAAGGTTCGTAATAAACCTTAAATAAAATGAAACTTCAATTCATGTACAGAAGGAGAATGCATTGCACCAAAATCTTCAAAACTTCCCGAAAGGAAGGACCTTAAGTAAACTAACTAATATTAGTCATAGTTTGCAGTTCTTTTATTGCCGCTTTATGTATTGTTCTGATGAAACATAATAATCTGAATTTTGTAAAATACTGCTCGTTTCCAGTTACGCTGACTTCTACACCTTGCAAAGAAAATTCAATGGCACGGTAAAATTTCATAATTTTTTATTAACTAGAAGGAGTAAAAAATTTCTTGCAGACTGAACAATGCGAACAAATTTGGTGTGGAACGCGCACAGATTTCACAGACAACATTTCCTTTGTATTGTTAAGTGGAGTTGATTTACAATAGGAATCATCCTCTCTTTTGCCTCACTGTTATTATGATTTTGGTTTTGTTTGCATTCGAAGAAAATATTGTAAACTCTTCTTGCAGATTTTTTAAAATAATCTTAGGCAACGCAACGAGTAAAACAGCACGTCCGATCTTAGCGAGTACTTTATTGAGAAGAAGGTACTGATTTACATTGGTCATATTTCAAAGCAGAAGTCTGTTGACCGTTACTCTCGATAATTTGTATTTGTAACACACTTTTGTGCGTGAGTTTGTGATACTGACCGCGGTCATCAGGCTTGTGCTTTTACAAACACAGAAGGGCTAACTTGTAATAATATTGACCTATCAGGTACTATATACGTGCGTGCGGGTACGTAGCATGAACTAATTACTTTTAACATTTTCTTGTTTTTAGGCAAGATTGCATCGACTACAATATATTTTGAATAGAATGGTTGGATTTATTTTTTAATTATTTATATTTTTCCTTGAAGGTTTTCATACAAGTTGGCCAAATAATTCAATCAAATGTACACGTAATTAGGAAGTTGGTTATTTACAAGAATTCTTGGAGCTCACAATACATATCAGACTTAAAAGGCTTAATCAAATGTTCAAAATGAATAACCACAAGATACCTAAAGTTGTTCTGCAGACAAACCACAAAGATATTCGAGTATATTATTTACGATAATTTGGGGATGAACCGATGTACCTTTGACTCACAGAAATGTACTTAAACTCGCAGGAGGCGGAATAAATGAAACCCTTAGCCTTTTATTTGATAGATTTTTAGTACCCACATAGCTCATACGAAAAGTCTTGAGACAATTGATTTTCGGTATTATGAAAAAAAAAATATCTTGCTTTATAAATTCTACTTTTAATACAATACTGTGATGCGGTGATTAGAAAACTTCACCAGGGAAATATTTTGAATTTGTTGTAGTAACACATTCGAAACCGGCGACCCACCTTTTGGATCATGATAAAAATTTAACTGGCTGCAAAAGCATTTTTGTATGGAGTTTTCTCGTGAATATTTCTAAACAAAACCCAATCTCAAATGTGTTAAAAGAATGGAAACTACCCAGCGGTAAATTAAACATGACATGACACATAAGATATGCAGGAATACGTTTATGAAAATAACATCAATGAAAAATATGTGCAGAATTCATGCAGAAAAGGAGCGATGCTCATTTCGAACAAAAAAAACATCATCACAAAATCATGACTTGGGCCATGCTCAATATGTGCTTAGTATATCATTAGTCATTAATGTTTCCGTTGACGTTGACAGAGCGCTGAGAGATATGACAAGTATGCAATACAACATCAATGGGGTATGACATCCATTTCCCTTTGGATAAAATCCACTGATATTACATTAATAACAAGATGAATTAATTTTATTCCTGGCTTTTTAAAACACAAATTCTGTGTCTAAAAAATGCTACTTTAATGTATACATATTTAAACGTCGTTCCACTCCATGAAGCCAATAAAATATACGCAGAAGTTCTTTGTACAGCAACATAATGAATTTATTATGAATGCAGTGGGTGCTGTGCTTAAGCGGGCGAACTTAGCTTTTTTCCATTACAGCCAGATTTTGCTCTAAGGGAAGAAAGTTTCAAAATTCTGAATATTCTACAAGTTGTTAGCCAATCTAAATAATTCCTTTAGATGGAAGAAAATTACATTGATCGCGCAGTATGCTAATTTTCCGTTTTAAATTTCTATAAATTCTCAATTTAATTTTTTGTTTTTTGGGAATAAACTCCGACTTTATCGTTTTTAGTGTTGTTACGATAAATAATAATTTTGCGCTTTATACCCCACGAGGTATTGGTAGCTGAGTTGGTTGAGGTGTAGTATCTACATTGATTCATCAAAGGATACGGTGATTTATTTGGATTTATTTAATTCTGGACTTGCCAGGTTGTAAATAATTTCTCATCTCCTCTTCTTCGAAATTTTCTGCTGTCTGACCTGCGTTTTGGTGGATATCGTAAAAAAGCAAGCCCTATGATTTTGTTACAGTAATTTACTAGTTTTCTTTATATACACGTTTAAATGAATCGCCATACAATGCCGCTAAGCTATGCTGGATGGATTGGTCCACCAAAACCGTAGCGCAAAGCATCCAGTATAGCACAGTTCCAGTGTGTGACGGGCCTAAAGTTAAAGGCTGGGTAAATTTTCAGAATAGCATGGATAGAGTTTATATTATTGTAACATGTATGAGGCGGCCGTCCAGCTGCAAAACTCACTAATTTCACTTTTTCCCCATTCTGAGCAAATTAAAAAACATGTTATTTTCCCAGCACTGCAAAACCTGAATGTTAGTTGGCAATTGGCATGTCTTTTCTAGTTTAAAAACTGAAATTAGGGACTTCTGCAAACGGACTACAAAATAAAGGAGGTTTGTTCCACCTGTAACGCAAATAAGTGTATTTTGTTTCTTGAGTTGTAAAAATGTGACTATTCATTGGAGCAGCAGTTCTTCATAATAAGAAATGAGAAACCTTTAAAACCGCATCTGATTTTTAACTGGATGTAGAATGGAAATGAATGAGTTTACACGGCACATTAAATTACTGAATCAAAAGATGGAAGAATAAGGAATGGATCGATATAGCCGAAGCCGACTTAATCTATACATTAATTATACAAAGAATGCTTCCGGTTCTGTATTTTAGCCACTTTTTTTATATGGAATTTCATCGAGCTTTTCTTGAAATTTTATAATGGTAACACTGACCCGCATCAGTTCGGGGTTGTGTTCATTACTTTGGGGTTACGTTCCTGGGTAACTTTGGTGTTAAGTTCGGTGTTTGCCACCGATAAGTTTGCAATACATGAATTTATTGGAACTTTTTTCATTATTCTGCATGGTAAAATATTTTGCAGGTGTCTTTTTGTCTGCTTGCTTGCATGGGAGGATTAGGGCTGCAGGGGAGGGACACCTCTGAAAAAAACGCGCTTTGAAATTTAAGGTGCAAATTGAGGGAACATATAAACACGTTATGTCACTCATATACCTTCAATTTGTGCAATTGCACAGGGATCTCCTAGTTTCTTTAAAAAGTGTAAAAAGTGATTTAGGAATTTTGGTCCTAACAACATGCATTATATTACCTCTGAAGAAGTTATTGAAATCTTTAACTCTTCCATAGACTATCAGTAACCTGAAATTTTATAGCGAAAAGACAACAAAAAAAAAAGACATTTATTCGAAATAATTATTTTAAAAACTCGAATAATTCCCCTATTTCTCTTAATTTTAAGAAATTCTGCAGGTGACAATATTTCAAAATTCTCAGTTCACATTTAACAAATCATGGAATAATTTAAAGGCGAACAACTTGCAAATCCTGTCTAAATGACACCTGGTGGTACTCATAAGATGCTTTTCAAGTGACAATTTAACGACGACTTTAGACAAGCTGGTTTCCAAATAATATTGTGGTATTCCTTCCTTCCAGCTCCATCCCCCCCTCCCCTTCTCATTGGCTTTTTACGCTAGAAGAAATCTTAGCAAAGTCTAGCTTTTCAATGTTTTCACAACACTCAATAAGATCTCTTCCCATTGCAGCCATCATTTCCATTTACTTTACACAGCTCTATAAGTTATGACTCCCGTTCACTTTTTCCCCACACAATGGTTCTGTTGTTGGTTAAAAAACCAAAGTAAAATAATGTTTCAGTTCAGACAAACTCAGTGAAAAGGAATCGCAGGCAGACATCCTCCACTCAGTTCCCCAACCCCCCCTTAATGGTCTTACATAAAGCTCCAACTCCCGACCAACCAGCACAATATTAATAATCGCATTTTCAAACTTTTCGGTTTTTCGATCTGCCACGTCTCTTTGCGTCTTGAATTAGTAACAGAAATTTTAAAGTTAAACTTTCTTTCTTATTTTTTGCGTCTAGCCCACTTTCCTACAGAACTAGAGCTGGGGGCAGAACGTAATCTCTTGCGGCTTTAATTCTTCCTACCCACGACTTGGATCCGTACATCTGTCTCCAGAAGACGACGTCGACGACGACGACGAATGGGAATGGAAATGGGAATTTTTGAAATAGACTTAGATTAATATTCTGTGAATGGTTGACTAACTCAATCGGTTCTATTTAGTTCAGTGCACACAAGACAAGCAACTTAATATAATTCAGAAATTTTGATTCCACCGGGCAAGGGAAGGAGATATGTAGAGTTAATTGGAGCCAGCATTCCACTTTTATTGGTGCATGTTCTGTGCACAGTTCCGCTCCACCGATCCTATAAATAACCGTCTTCCTCTAAATGCTCCGCTAATTTATCATTTTCTTTCAAAATCTTGAATTTTTCTGTTCATTTATTTTAAAATAAGCGATTAAGTGGTGTAATTTGATCTTCAATAATTCACTCACGGATGAAATCACGAAAATGCGAGGAGGTCTCAAGCCATTCCTAGGCAAGGCAATTTACATGGGTATTAACAGTCAGGCGTGCCTGGCGCTTTATGAATTGTAGATTACAGAAAATTACTATTTACTAACCACCGATGTTGTGTGCAATTTAGTAAAATATTGTTTTCTTTTCGAACAATAACTAAACGGCTTTAATCCATAGTGGTCATAAATAGTCTAAAAAGTTCCAACTTGTTGTATCTTACAATTTCATGAAGAGAACTTGTTTTCTTTTAGTACTATCTCAAATTAACCAAATTCAGTCAAAATAATGAACTAGACATAGCGTTCTAAAAACAAAATAGAATATTGGTAATTTGTTATGAAAAACAACTTAAGCATTAGAAAATGCAACGCCTTATCAAGGAAAAAAAAGAAGCAATTGATATTGATCTGCCGTTAAAGGGATTGCAATTCTCTCATGGGTGTAAAGCAAGTTTTGTTGCAGGATCAATGGACAACCCTATGATGCAAGTACACAACTTAAGCGGACGAAAATTTTAAAGAGGAGGAGATTGGGAATTTTAACCTGACAAATGTGGCAAGTAAGCTACAATTATATGGCATGAAATCGTTACTGTGCAACATCTCAGTGGCTTCGCAAGTACAATTCTCGTCAGTAGAGTTGCCTCAACCACTGGTATCTATATAAATCCCCACAGAAATTGAACCCGTGTCCATAGAAGGAGAAAATCTTTAGAGTTGCGCCTTAACCTGCTCGGCCACCGGCCGTCGTTCTTTTAGATGCAGTGGCATTGCGAGATTTAATGCTAATAAAACACCCGGATGTTTATATGAATTTACCACTTCTATTTCCCTGTCTTCAAATTTCTAATATTCTTGTTTTTCCCTTTGCTACCCATTGGCAAAGATTATTATCTTTAATTTTTGCAAATTTGTATTCAGATTCAATAGTTTAAAGTATTTGGCTGGGTTATCAATTATCTTTGTAGAATATCTGCTCTATCGGCAAACATCACCATATCATCCATAAATCCGCGTATAGCCGGATTCGTATAGAAGTGCCTTTAACATTCAATTCCCCCTCCACACAATCATGAAGATCGTTAAGGAAGCAGAAAAAAGATCTGGGCTCAGAAGGTGTCCTTGCTTTAATCCTTGCTTTAAGGCGTGTCGAAAAAAGGCGAAATCTTGTTGCCGTCCCAAACTGTAGCCTGGTTATTACTACATCAACTGTTTAAAACCTTCCGATGGTAAGTAGATCGTTTATAGAATATAAATCCTCGATCAACAGTGTGGAAGGCTGCTTTAAAATCTATAAAAAAGCAGTAAACCTTATTGCAGTTTAACTATAGATACCAGTTGTGTATCTTTCTGAATCCTACTTGAAACTCATTTAAAATCCCTGCTGCACTAAATCACGTCGTTAGCCTGTTCAACATAATTTTTGTAAGCAATTTAACTAGCGTGTTCATAAATGAGATTACCCTATAGCTTTGAAAGAAAACTTTACACCTTTCAAGCTTTCGGTATTTGCTCTCTGTCCAGAATTGCTAATAGGTGTGGTACGTAGTTAAGTAGGGCATTTTTTAAGAACTCATCTTTGGCTTTTCTTAATACCACCAATAGCTCGCCCTCCGTATTTTCTTTAACTAAAATTTCGTTTTAGTTAAAGTTTATACCCATAAAATTGCTCTCATAATGGCGGGTTGATATTAGATCGAAGATTTTCCTGAACATGCATTTCATCTGAGAAAAAAAAGTTATTGAAGCTTGTAAAGCGGTTCAGCATGATCGCAACAAAAATACGGTTGAAAAATTGAAAACGTTCTTGCATCAATTGAACTTTATAAGCGTGGAATTGTAAATCCTTTTCAAAGATCCGCCGCAAATTTGTTGCTCAGCTGATCTCTTGTGAACGGATAAGTTGTGGTTCACGTTTTACAGAATTTTGACCTTCATTCACATTTCTTCGCTTCTGGAAGGCTTTGGTCGTTCCAGAGGCTTCAGATTGAGAGTAGTATCGATTGTCTCCAACTTTCTCACACACAACCAAACAAAATTTGTACATCTCGTTCCTTGATAAATGTTGCAATTGAATCCTCTGATTAAACATGTATTCTGAATCGCATAAAGAAGTATTTTTTCTATTTTTTGATTTATTTATTAATTATGTTAAAAAAGGTGTTCTACACATTCCTACATCTCAGTATTTTACACTACTTGATGCAATTTTAACGACCTCTCATGTATATTTATTTCATTTAATTATAATTTCTATTATTCGCCAGCTTCGGAATAATGTGAGCAGTGACCGTGATAATTTGAAACATTTCAACTTTATAGTACTATTTAGAAAAGTATAATAGCCTGGTTGCTTCCACTTAACCGATAATGCACAAATATAAAAAATTAAATTCATTTGATATTTCATTCAAAAAATATTTTCCCAAACATAAATAAATTTGTGTAGAAAGATGCGCCCCAATTATAATTTTTATAATAGCGTGAATATCTCTCAATGCATATCTGCACGATGTGCCATAATTACATGTTCAACGAAGCAAAGGTAATCATATTCAGGACTAATAAAAAAAATCTCTATATACAGGAATTAAATTTTAACTCGCTTGACAGGTGAACGATAATTGCTACAGAAAAATTCAAGGAAGCCAAGCTCGGTCGTTACTCTTAACACTTAGCCAAGAATAACACACGCCTTTACAATCTTCAAATCCTTGACATAATTCAAAACATTCATCCTCTCACAACCGGGGGAGAAATTTATAATATATACTAGCTGTTGGTTAGTATACAAAAGCCAAAGAAAACTACACATACCTAGGTCCAGAGCATTGTTTGAGTGCACCACAATGAGAAGTAGAACTCCCACTAAAAACTGAAACCATCGACTGAAGAGCTTTTCAAGTGCTATTGGCAACCTAATAGCAGCCATTTTCTTGTTGACAGATTAATGGTCCACCTCTTCCAGCATCGCTACTAACGACGTTTGCACATTTTCCGTTTATATGTGCATTTTTTGTGGCATTCTAAACATTTTTCTTAGACATATGTAAGGCGTCCCTTTTAAAATCTTAGCAATTCGTCAACTTATTACAGCGCTGAGTGACAATCTGAAAAGAAAAATATGAAAAAAACATTTATTACAATTTTCGTTGTGAGGATTTCATTGATAACAAAAGGTTTTAAAAATAATAGCATAATCAACTTGGCAGAGAGTCATATACATATCTCAAGTACTTAAGACTGCTTCCTGTACTTAGTACTCCGTTTATTTTGAAAGTGGCCTAAGTTTCATTTTTCAATTTTAGCAAAAATTGAAATGCAAGTACAAATTAAGCCTTTAAAATATATGAACTTACCCCACTTTCAAAATAAACGTTTCAGTCAGTTAATGATTTAAGGCTTGGTTACAAACAAGAACAAGAGTTGGGACTGCTTAAAATACTACAAGATGGCAAACAGATGTCAGGTTCTGTATAGTTTTGGAAAGCTTGTTGAATAATTACCCAAACTCCTTAACAGATGGATGAAGAGTATGGAAGGTGGGAAAAAACTCCATACCCTACCTGGGAGAATTTTTAGTAGGTGACATGCGGTCTGGAGCTCCCGTGCAGCAGGATTGGTTCACGTCCTTTGACGAGAGTAGGCTGCAACTGACACAATTTTCCATGCATAACCTCAATTTATTGACAATAGGAATTTGCTGTAATCGTTTCGCCAGGTCACAAGCAAGATTAATGGACAACGCGTTCAGTGATCCACCATTCGGTTATTATTGCCTTCTTAGGGTAAAGTGGCACTTTGAGCTGATGGTTTTGGGGCATCGGTACGTCATTTTCATCGCACGTTCTAATGCAACTCAAAAACGATTCTATTCCATTGCGATTAATTCATTCGCCCTACTTAAGTTGTGTATCCATCTATCTATTTTTTTCACCTTTCCAGTTTGAGCAATATGGCAACTTATGGTTGCAATAGACAGTTGGAAGTTCTCAGAAACACATGCTAACGTCGTTGAGAAATCACGTTCAATTTCGACCTGCAATTCAATGTAATTAACGATAGTGGGTAGACGCCTACGGGGTTCGTTTTGAAAAACGTCAAACTTTCCCTGATTCAAATGAACCAAATGAACCGAAGATCTAAAATTTTAAAATAAATCATGAGGCAGACCAGAAAGGGTTATTAACGACGATTGATTGAAAATTGCTGTTGAATCTAATACTCCAAGGACAGTTAAAAGTCTCTCAATAGAGTTAGATTTGTCTAAAAAAAAGTTCGGGAAATAGTTGACCGGAACTCAAAAACCTAGTTGTTTGGAAATCTCCTCTTCATTGAATTTTAGAAACAGAAGTGAATTTTTCTTGAAAAGAATCGTTACCTGATGTAATGAAAAGTGGATCTTCCCTGATAACAGAAAACGAAGCGGATATTAGCTTATTCAAAATCAAGCTCAAGGGTTATGGATACTGTATGATGATCTGGAAAGGGCACAATTCATTATTCCTTCATTCAACCAGTAGAAACCATTGATGCCGAAAGTTACTGTTCTGAGATAGGCCTTATACAATTGACATGGTCCCTTACTTCTCCATGATAATTCAAGACCACATACTTTAGAAATTGCTATACAGAATGCTTTTAGAGTTGGGTTTGTGTTACAAAATTCTCTCTCAACTTTCCTATTCCCCAGATATCTTTCTGACACCGGTGACCCCCATTTAAAAGCTCTCTCAGGACAAATGCATTTTAACACGTAATTCTCTCGCAAAAGCTTTTATGCTAATTGTGGAATTCAAAGTGTTAAACAAGGAAATGTAAATGAAATAATTGAATGCTGGATGGGAATAAAGTTGTAAGTCGAAAAACGCTTTTAGACCAATCCACGAAAGCTTTCCCTTTTTATGTAGAAATAGCAACGTTAATATAGATCAAGTCGTTAACATTATGGTGTAACACAATTAATATAATATTAATGATGTGATTTAAATTAATTCTGTTATTTCTACATGAAAACCAAAAGCTTCCGAAAACTGAGCCGAAAGCTCTTTTGGACTTCTGTTATTCGTGCCTAGCATTCAATTGTAAAGCAGTAAAGAAGAGACAAATGCTTACAGCACAGAAGTTCTGAGTTTTCGTTTAGAGGATACCTTGGGCTTGTTCGAAAACGCTGTACTGCGTAATTTATGCAAAATCTACGCGTGTAGTTAATCTATTTCCAGACAGTTTACAATTTCCAAATTAGAATCTACTTAGTCACTTGAAAATTTTTTGAATTTTTCAAGTATAAAACAATCGTCTACACGTGTAATTTTTACAAAAGTTACGCAGTACTGTACCTCTAGAATTACACTTTTAATTCTCTACCATACTAAAAGTAGTGTGGTTTTACTATTATATATACAATACTAAGATTCTTTTATAAAAAAAAAGTTGTAGAGTACGTTATAGAATAGAAACCTGAGTTAAGGCAGTACCCCATCAGCTCAAATTAAGATACCTATATCTGGATTACGTGAGGCAAAGTAATGTGCGTTTTATATAAAGAGGAATTGCAATCATATTCAGCTGCAGTCGCTTCAAAATACAAAATGTTCTTTAATCATATTAGGTGTGTTAAAAATGAAACCGCCGCTGACACATAGATGGCGCTAGTGTCTGAATTCATGAGCGTTGACAGCTGAGTTTATTGGCGCATGTAGTTTAGATATCTGTCAATAATATTCAGTTCACAAAGGTTTTTTGCAGAAGCAATTTGTTTTTTTCGTTAATCAAAAATGTCCGAATTTGTACCAAAAAGGAGCATTTGCGGGAAGTTCTCCTGTTCGCCTTTCATTGGAAGAAAAGTGCAGCAGTAGCTCATCGAATGCTTGTGGAAGTTTATGGCCAGCACGCTCTTTCAGAAAGAACTTGCAGATAATATTTTCAATGATTCAAAAAAGGTGATTTCGATCTTGAGAACAAAGAATGTGGAAGACCCGAGAAGAAGTTCGAAGACGTTCAATTCCAAGCATTATTAGATGAAGACTGTAGTCAAACGCAACAACAGCTTACAGACGCTTTAGAAGTTGATCGATCAACTGCTTCCAGACGTCTACATGACATGGGAAAGGTCCAAAAGGACGGAGAGTGGGTTCCGTACGAACTAAAGGAGAAAGACATGGAAAGACGAAAACCCATTTGCGAAATTTTAGTTTTTTGTATAGAATCGTTACTGGCAATGAAAAATGGATTTATTTTGACAATCCTACTACGTAAAAAATCATGAGGGGATCCAGGCGTACCATCAACATCGCAATGAACACAGAATATCCATGGAAATAAGGCTTTCCTCTGCATCTGATGGGATCAGAAGAGTGCCGTGTATTTTGAACTTCAAAAACCTGGTCAAACGGTTACTGCTGATCGCTACCGACAACTACTAATAGATTTGAACTGAGCACTGAAGGAAAAACGCGAAAAATGGGCGAAGAGGCATGGCAAAGTCATTTTGTCCCATGACAACGCCCGGCCGCATGTGGCTAAACCACTCCAGGAAACGTTGGAAGCACTATGCTGGGAAGTGTTATCCAAACCCGCGTATTCACCAGACATAGACCCTTTTGATTACCACTTGTTTTGTTCGATGCAGCATGGACTTTCGGAGCAACGCTTCAATTCCTATGAAAAAGTCGAAAATTAGGTGGTCAAATGGATTACCTCAAAAGACCAGGATTTTTTTCTCTTGCCTGAAAGATGGTCGGAAGTTGTGGCAAACGATGGAAAGTAGTTCGATTAATGTACTCCTATATTTTGATTTTCAAATAAATAATTACTTTTTGTGAAAAAAACGGCGGTTTCATATGCACACACCTAATATTTAAATGCCAAACAAGCTTGTTATTGCTCCTAAACTACCACTTTTCCGTTATAATATTCTATCAAATTGACAAATTTTTTCTGAATGGATATCAATCAAAGGGTTATAAGTCGCCTCTTTGCGACATCGACTATGAATTATGTTTGACTACTCACCTCACTACTTCAGTTTAATTAATGAATGGGACTTTCAGAAAGGTAAAAGGTTTCAAGTACATTTAAATCCCAGTCGCAGGAAGCAATAATTGCATGTTTTGGATAACAGATGTCACTTTTTGTACGATTTGTTCTTTTATATCAACTCGCCGCCTTGAAGTTGATTTTCTTTATCATTCACTTGCGATTAGTACATATAGTACATGCCGTTTAATCCTCAAATCATTAGACAATTAGTATAATAGCGCTGGGATTCAATAGCCAGACAAAAACATTAATAACGCACAGCTAGGAGGGAGTGAATTGGTAATATCACTTTTCCATCAATGGTATTCCTCTATAATTTGGAAAAAACCTTGCATGTGTCACAGTGACTGTAATTGCTTTTGTATCGATTATTTTGTATATTTAAATGCACAGCTCCCACCCCATGTGGTGCACATACAGAATTTTTTAGTGTTTGCTAATGAAGCGGTGGTCACTGCATTTCTGACCTGGCACTGGGGGCTTTTAAAAATTTATTGCACTGCCCCATTTCACATTTGTTGTAATTTGATAGTGGGCAACATTTTTGTAATTACTTTATTATCTTAGCTATCTAAAATTCTAAAGAGGTTCTTTGCAGCTATTGCCACGTTGGAAAGTACTTAAGAAAGCAATCATTTTTTTTTCTAAAGAATCTGATAAATCTCGAAGGAATTGGAAAAAAATAAAGCAAAGTTGAATGGACTATATTTTTTTCAAGGAATCATTTCAGAACAATTCCGATCTGCAAGCATCTGGTTCCATTTACACATTGAATTCCTCCTATTCTTCTCATTAATCTTGCAGAGGCGAAAGTGAAGGCTTGAAACAAGAGGAAAGTGGGCAGAACAGTTTCGAGCGGAAGGAAGATTGAGGGCAAATTACTTCCAGACGGAGCAACAGAGAGTCTGCACATCAGTCACAATTTCATTACTCGAACGGACTCTTCCTTTTCGCTTAACCAATTATAAGAAAATCTTTATTTCCCAAATGGCCCAGGCAGACCAGCATGGAACAATAGTTCCTTTTAATTGATGGCCAGCTCAAGTGATAACCTCGCAGAATATGACGTTGACTTTGGATCGCAATAAATCACTACTTTCTTCCACCCAATGCTAGACTAGAACATGAGAATTGTACTGTAGGCCCGCGTACACGATAAATAGGTGCTGATAAGTTGCTCATGCAATGACGTTACGCAGGGCGACCGGGTCAAATAAATCAAACGAGTTCACTAGCATTAATGCGTGTTAATTGTTTGACTTTCAATCAATTGGCCTACATTTCGGGCAGCTGCTATGACTATGAATGTGAACTGGCTATCGTTGTGGACAAAGCTCTCATTATAGAACTAATTAGTTCTGTTGGGATAAGGGCATTGAAGGATGATATCTGGGACTGGGAATGGGATGGGGACTGGGAATGGGATGGGAACTGGAGGTTCTACGAAAGCAGATAAGTCGAAATTGTCAAATTTAACACTTCTCGTCAGAAATTTTATTGTTAGCTGCATTAAATTATTCGCACTACGTACCTTTACCAGAGATTCAAACTTTTCTACAATCTGTTCTCATTCGATTCATAGTTTATATGGAATAGTTTACCCAAAATACATACATACTATCCCCAGCGAAATTTCACCGACCCTCAATGAATGAAAATTTATATGTCCTCCAAGACGCGGGCGGGTTCAAAGTTTCATTTGAAATGAATCACTCCAATTCCCCGCGAGGCCACAAAAAGGAATAGTGAATAGTGTGAAACAGTGTATTAGGTGTCGTTCAGTGGTGGTGTGTTAGTAGTAGTAGTCTGGATATACACTGTGCTACTAGCGATTCGCATTCACAGGCATTGGTTTGGTAGGAGGTTGCATTGCTCAATCTTTTTAATTACACCACGTTTTCGTCTGCGCCTCGACAGATCCACATCTCATATAAATGTTTACACTAAGAAATGCAGAAATTTTGCAATTAATTTCGCACCAAATATTTCGGTTTTGTATGTTTGAAACGGGCAGATCCCAACTTTATCATTTCTTGTTGCCCTGACTTCACTACACATGACTGGAAATTATCACTTTGAAGGCGAGAACATCTCAACGATGAACGGAAGGCGCTTGCCGGCAAATTCATACTTTAGCGGAAAAGTGTGTCCCGCTGCTGCTTAAAATATATCAAAAAGTAACCTTCTGCACTAATTGGATTCTTGCATGAAATTACATCCGCCAGGATTAATGAAACTGGCTAAAGTCGACTATAAGTAATGATGGTACACGATATGTGAACGAACACATAAATAATGCCTGAAAATCAGGCGACAGAACGACAGAAATTATCGTGTGATGAATCAGGGCCGCATAGAAGACTGTGCTGGAGATATTTGACGTATGGGCAACTCTAATACGTGTTCAAAACCAGCGGGTAGCCAGGGCTAAATGCCTTGTTGACGTGAGGTCTTTATGCGATTTTATTTAGGGTATAGCTACTCCTAATGCATTACAAAAAGAAAGAGTTTTTCACATGTTGGGTGTATAATAAATGGGAAATATGTAATAGGAAATGTGGAGTAATAAACACTTGAAACGAAAATTCCGATATATTTATATCTTGGCAGTGCTTCAGAAATCAAAAATTTATGCATTCTCCGGAAAAGCTCCCCATAAGCAATTTTATTACTACTTCGAAATAAATGCATTCAACAGTCACGTAAAATGAAATGGAATTAACTTTATAATTTTTAAAAGAAATATTGGGCATGTCTTTTTTAAATTCAAAAAAAAGGTTGCATCGCACTTTTACCAATTTCAGGGATGAGATTGTGTTGTGTGCGGTTAATTTTTGGATTTAAGAACAGCTGTTTATTATTTGACATTTCATTGCTTTCAATATATGTCAAGTATATGTACGTGTACGTAGTAAAATCATAGGAAGAATTGTATACCAAACTGTTATTGACTGTTGCAGTGAATATAAATAAGTTTCCCTTCTAGCCCAGAAAGCGCACTTCTCAGCATGGAGCCAAAAACCATTATACCCAACTCCGTATTAACCCTTTTGCTGCGACGAGCGACTATAATCGCTCTCCAACAGGTGTCATTTACATACGACGGGCCACTATGGCCCAGCAGGAAAATGGAAACGATTGCAAGTGAAAGTGTAATCGACAAACTAGATATTTTATAAGTTACGGAATCGATTATTTTTAACACAGTGATGTCATTGAAAAGTAATGTGTTTACCAGTTGGATTCCCAAGGAATCGAAGAAGTAACTAGAGGTGATAATCAAATATTTCTTTGTTTACTGTTTAATTCAGGAAATATGGGAATGAAAGGTAACTGAAGAAAGAATAGGTGATTATATGAAATGAAATTGAAGTTTATGTCTCGTCAACAAAAATTCAATTCAGAGTAAACGAGAAACGGACACTTCATATGAAAACACCTGATATGTACTTATCACAAATATTAGGAATAATAACTTCTTGTTATATTGTAATTTATCACTTTTTTTACATTTTCCTTCATTCTTATTAACTGTTTTGTATACCAAAACAAATTTACAAATATCTCACAATTAATTTTAGTTATTTCGCACAGAAATTCTATAAAGCACTGGTTTGATCAAATTAGCATTCAAAACTGACACAGTTGAATGTGATTCAACATATCCCGCTGACTGGCAAAAGTGACTAAGCAAAGCACCAAACAATTATTTGAAGCTTATTCGTTTATGCCAGCCAACCGACGATATATACTGTTAGTTTCACATTCGAATACTTTCTATTCATTACGTTATCGTTTACCGGGTAATGGAAATGTTCATTCATTCCTCTTTCAATAAGGAATTCTTGGTTTACCTAAGTAATGCATTTCTCAATTTCCTGCTGGGAGTCGCTCACTTCTCTGCCCCCCATACTACGACTTATCCTGAAGTTGCTGTTAAATGTTCCACTTTCAGGGCAGGACAAAAACAACCCAATAATAAAATAACAAAAGGAGAAATTTTTTCCGAATAGCGGAATACTCGCTATCGCGCTCAAAGTGTACCCCTTTAGCGCGGTGTTTCGCTCACAGGGCATATCGGCGGAAAAGATGCCCTGCGCGAATGGCTTAAGAGTTTACACATTTCAAATAGGAATTTGTTAAGATTAAGCTCTTACACCAGCATGCAAAACAGGTAACCGTTAGCAAGGTTAGACCAAATAACACGTTGAATGCGGCAAGTAGCAGAGAGAAATGCGTGTTAAAATGCATTTGTACTGCGAGAAAGCTTTTATATGCCAACCCCCTGGGACCGGCGTCACACTCAACATGTTAAGAAGACAAAGGAAAATAGAAAATAGTTAGTAATGTTATCACTTAACCAAGAATTATAAAACTAAAAAAAGGCGATTTTTTAGTACATTCTTAAATATATTCAAGTTGAAGTGCTTGCCAACACGATTAACTGCTATACATACACGATTAATAGGCTCATGCGTATACTTTAATTAGTTCTAGTTAATATTCAAAGGGGAGACACCCCTCCAGTTGCGCCTATTAGCCCTGAAGGAGATCCTGCTCCTCAGCTCCAAAGAATCAATGTTGGAGTTCAAGAGCTGGTGGACAAAAACTACATCGGAAACCTTACATCGCTTTTCCAACGAAATCAAACCAATAAAATTAAGCTGTTTGCGATACGGCGGAAGGATCAAAAGGCTGTATGTACCAAGGGAGATCTGTAAGCGCAAGTGTAATACAATTGTGCTGGATCGACTCAATACAACTGATGTG
>QYTT01084149.1:1748-16044 GCA_006980735.1 Dasypogon diadema
CATATAAAGATATGTAGCACAGGTTCCAGAAAGCGTGGTAAGCCTGGTTTACAATGATGTAAAAAATGAATGTAGGACGCTAAAGTTTTCTGGTTAGTGAAAAAGGGCCCAAGATTACAATTTCTGGAAGAGTTAAGTGACTGAAATGGGTAAAGTACCTTGAGAGTTAAGTAGGGTTACTCTTTACTCTAATCGCGGCTTATAGTATAGAGTAAAAGAGGTAGGTGGTAGCGTCGAAGTTATCGCCTCGTCTCCAATCAAACACGAACCGTTTATTTGAATTTTGCTTAACACAGATAAAGCAGTACACCTTGTTCAAGCCAAGTAAATTATATTCAAGCCCGGGTCTGATATTTGGCTTATTGATGACTCCTAAATCAAATGATTTAAACTATCTTGATTATTTTTCAAAAGTATTACCTAAACTTAGGGGACAACCTAATAATGAACACAACATAGTTTACGTGGAGGGAAGTCCTAAAAAAAGGGAGATTGGGAAGTTTTAACCTGACAAATGTTGCAAGCAAGCCACAATTTGTTATTTTCTTGGGCATGAAATTTCGCAAGTACAATTCACGCCAGTAGAACAGCTTTAACCACTGGTACCCAGATAAATCGCCGCGCCCTTTGCCCGATTTGGAATTATTAACTCGATAACTGGTATAATGATGTTCCAATTACTGTTCTGAACGAATATTTTTCGAATAATCGTCAATTTCTTTTTAAAATCTGGACTAGATTCAAACTCCATAGGCATACAATTTATGATGTGTTGGGACACATCTGATTTGTTTCTTACAACTCTTCCTGAAAAATAATCCTTTGGCAATTCATATCATTGCCTAACTTGGGCCTACTCCTACATCTCTATTAGATCAGCAGGGGAGCCATCGTCTGTGAGGCTCCACCATAACGCACATAGCATAGGTTAGAAGAAAATTGGGGAAGAGGTGGTTTGGAAACATTTATACAATCTGACACATATTCGAAGTTAGTCCAAAATTATTAATATAAAGTTTTACTACGCAACATCCCAATGCCTTCGTGGGTACTATTCTTATCGGTAGAATTACCTCAATCATGAGCACCTAAATAAATCATCGTGCCCTTTGCAGAAAGTAAACGCGCGCTCGCAGAGGAATAAGTCTGCAGAATTGCGTTTCAGCTAGTTCGGATATCGGCATGCATGTAAGCGGTAAGCCACTCGGTAATGTGTAAGTAAGGTAAAGTCTTCCTGAAACCTGTATGTGTATGTGAAAGGATTCATCCTTGTGGTAAGCGATGAAACGGAGGTTTGAGAAAGCATGATTTACTAAAAAGCTTTAATTCAGATGATAATTACTTCGATACTTTAGACATTAGAAATCTATCAACTCTAGGGCACTTAGTTGATCTTTTTCTGTGAATACTTCTTACCATTTTATATGTTTACTTCTTGGACTTCAGTAACCTATTGTTCACATCAGTTTAATAATGATTTTTTCGATTTATCGATTAGAGTCGTTCAACTCAGTGTTTTGATTTGTTAATTTATTAGTTATTAAAATACTGTGCTTTTGGTTTCGTATTTGTTTTGATTTTTGTTTTTATTGAAATATATGTTGGTCATTTATTTGATGCTTCATTTATAATTCTCGTGAATTTTTTTCAATATTTTATGAATATCTAAATTTATCTTTCATTTTTTCCTTTTTCGTATATCTTTATCTTTTAATTCTGTATTGTTTTGTTATTTTATTGGTCAGCACTTATGTAGACTGTTGCATTGGTTTCTGCAAACTGAATAGAAATAAATAAATTTATAAACAAGTTTTTGTTTTTAGTTTTAGCATATCTTGCAACAAATTTTTCTTATAGTTTTGGAACAACCTACGGAAAACGTCCAAAATCAATCTATTACCTACCTTACCTAGTCTGAATGACGTCAAATTTTTGTTTAAATTGAAGAGCCCCAAGAAATAAATACATTCTGAAAATGACTTTAAGTTGACTTTTTGCTTGTTTATACTTTTTGTACATAAAACATTGAAAAATTTATTAATAAATATTTATCGAAATATTTTAAAATAGATTCTTTCGTTCTAAATGAAAATATAACAAAAGCCATAAAACAATAGCGGCTGCTTTAAATATTTTTATGAAGAATTATTTTTTATAGCTTTTGTAATCTTTGTAAGTTTTCGGAGAAGGTAAGGGAAATTTTCTCTAATTTTGTTTTTCTTTACGTATGTTTTCTTAATTAGAAACATGAATGCAGCACACGTTCAGTTTAATAATTGGATTCAATCATCAACATTTACATTAAAAAAGTCAGTGGTGAATATATTTTTAATTTATAAAGAGCTACTATTGCATGAGTGGCATGGACATTGCTTATCTTTCCATTGGCTTGTAATATGTAAATACTAAAGTTTCTTTTTATGTAATGATTTTGATATGATTTGTTTAATTTTATAATTTCTAACTTACTTTTGTTAATATGCATTCATCCGTATGGAGTCAGCGCATTTTACCGCAGTTTTGCCCCAATCAAATAGAGTGATTATTTATTTTCCCCATTTTTCGCCACGTCGCCGTAGGTGGTCGAACCGGCTGAGGTGCATATCTGCAAATTTTCTGCTCTGTTGCCGTGGTTAAAATCCTGCACATGGCGCAGAAACATATCTGGGTAGCAGTGGTTGAGGCAATTCTATTGACGAGAATTGTTCTTGCGAAGCTCACTGGGATGTTGCACATTTGTCAGGTTAAAATTTCCCAATCTTCTCTTTCTTAATTCCCCTCCGCCTAAGCTGTGATTTGTGCATCATAGGATTCTCCTCTGAGCTTAGGAAATATCTTGAAAAAATTAAAAGTTTGTTGAAAAAAATTAATTTTATTTACTCATTAATTTGAAGTTGCAGGTTACTTGCAGATTCATTTGGTTTTACTTTTCTTCTATAATGTAAATTTAACTTCTGTTCACGAGTAGTAGAATAGTAAAATATTTTAGAATAGAATATTTTCGATTTTTTGACTAATTTATTAGCTTGGATCCATCTAAGGATCAAAATGCTGACTTGGCCAAAATTGGCGAAATAGCTACATACGAATCATTTTCAATAATAACATTGTGTTGATATTTTGAAATGTTTTTTTAATTCGTAATTTTGTGTGTCGTTTATTTAAATGTCGAATTTTCTTGTCGACATTTTTATTTTAGGGATTATGACCTATGTGTAGTTACTAATGATCTCATCTATATCAAACTAGGTGTCCATTTTACATATTACTTTTATTACTAATTGGGTGTGAGTATAAATTATATATCGTCGCAACTTTGTAACGAATGTTTTGGGCGCGTTCATAAATATCACATAATTTGCGCAAATGGTATAAATAGTAGCGAAAAATACCGAATGGTATTTCCCAGATTCCGCCCAACCAAGCTGTTGAAGTTTTCCTAGAGCTTGTAATTCGCACGAAAAATTGTAATGAAATGTATGTGTGTTGTATGTATCGGGTATGAAGGGAAAAATTAATGTAAGCGTTGAGAATAATTGATGCATGAGGCTGGAATTAATTTCGAGCTGTCAGCGGTAAGCGGCAAGCTTCATGAAACCGAGAGCTGCAAGCTTCCAGCTATTGTACCAACTTAACAACTAGTTGTTATTGGGTTGTAAAAACACTAACTCTAGTGGAAAAATGTAATCAATTTTTCTTCATAAAATCAATAATTTTTTTTTCATTTCTCCCATTTTGTTTATTTCTATCAGATGTTTAGTTTAACAACGTATGTTTTCCTTTTGTTGGCAGCAATGCAGCTGCAGCAACAAAAATTAGGAATTTTTCTAATTTAGAGACATAAAGATTGTCGTTGGGAATGTAATTTGAAACAAGATTTCTCATATGCTCTAATTTCTTGTCGCTTACAGCTCTGAATGTAATTTTGCTTGATACGTCGTAAATTCCTGAAAAAAAGTGTAATTGTACAACGAAGTGATGGTCACAGATTAATGATGGCTTCTGAAGTGTGCAACGTGAGCAAAGAGCAAGATAACCGAGAAGCAAGGTTTGCGTCCTCACACAAATTACACCGTGAACATTCAGTGCTTTATTGTTTTTCCAAGGATTAACATTCAAATCCATTAAGCCACACCTAAATCACATAATCAAGCTTATCAATTTAATCGATATACCATTCTAAAATAACTTTTTAACTTTCTAAGGTGTATTTCAGTTTCTCATATAGCCCATGTCTGCGCTATCAATAGCTCTAGACATATTGTACACACTTTTCAAGTTCACTAATTTCCTCCAGATTTTCATTGAGGTAGTTTTGAGAATCTTGTATAATAAATTAATTTCAATACTATGCCTTTCAGTCGATTCAAGCCAATCGCTGTACCAAAATGCCTTTTTTTCCAACAGCTAAGTGTGCTAAATTATTTGGTAATCTATCAGGACTACAGGTGAATATAACGTTTAGGATATATATATATATACATACTTGTTTCTATCATTAAAGGACAGTTTGGGGAATATCTGGGTAAATATAATAACTTCTTTAGAAAGAAACGTTTACTGTAACTTCTTCTCAAGTACTTCATAAGCACGATAGCCTCACACTTACGCTTCATAAGATAAAAGAGATTTTGTGAGTGCTTTACCTTCTTTTCAGAAATAAAATATTCCGGTTTGCAATTTATGTTCACTTTCGTCCCTGAAGCACGTTGATTTAAATGTTGCTTCATTGAAAGCTTCGGTGTAAAAATAATTCACAGATAATGTGTAACTTTTGACGAATTCAATTTCATTCTCCTCGATTAACTTTAAGGCCCCATATAGATTGCAATATTCTTCGAACTTACATATCATTTGCTGAAACTTTAAGGGATCATCAGAAAGAATCACTATGTCATCTGCATATAACAATGATATTTTCTAATTTAATTTCTGTTTCGAGATCCTGTTCTAGATCATTTATATATAAGGCAAACAGAAGCGGACTAAGTACACAACCTTGTTTGACATCACAAATTGTAGAAAAGCGCTCTTTCAATACCGTGCCATACCAGATTTGCGTTTGAGTATCCGAGTAAAGGTCTCTAAATATATTTATCATTTTGTTGGAAATACCTATGTTTTGCAGTTTAAAAAACAGAGAACTAAGAACTACAGCAGCAAAAGCAGCTCTAAAATCAACAAAGAAAATATATACTTTCTTTTTGTTGCAAACATAAGCAAGTTCCACAATGTTTACAAGGTTAAAAATGAGTAGCCAGAGCTGCTTGACTTTCGGTTATTATATTATGTACTTCAATCCATGTTGACAGTCGATTGTACAAATGTATGTGGCTATATAGAGGACTTTATTATCTTGATATGGGCTAAGTTTGAAATCTGTATCGTTTATCGTTATAAAAATATTTGAATTTAGAGGAAAAATTACAAAATTGTCCTTTTAAGTTCTGTGAAGGGATGTTTCGCAAAGATAACTTTGGCATTCACTAAAGGATCTTAGGACTTATATTTATGTCAAGTTTCATTCCCATATTCGTAAAAAACAGATTTTTTGTGCAAATTTAAAACGAAATTTTTGACCTCTAAGCGACCATGTCGCCAATAATATCATATACCGCTATATATATAACATCATAGAGTACCGTTATGCAGAGTTTCATGTGAATTGGGCGTGTCACCTAAACGGCAGAACTTCCTTTATTCTTCTTCGTGAATAAACTTTCACCAAGTACGGATGTGGTTTTTTAACTGGGCTACCGCCCAATTCTTAATGTGACTATCTTTTCGATTAATTTTTTCTGGTATGAATTTAGCGTGCAATTTTGCTTTCTGTTCCATATTTTACGGCTTTAAATAACATACACATGGCATTTCAGTTAATTTAACAAAGTGGATATCAATAAAAAATTCCATAAAAGACAGAAAAATATATAAGAGCTTTAGGGAATTATTCTAATGCTCATAAGGGTAGATAGTAAATACCACCACCGTGTTTGAAAGAATTCGATAAAAAATAGAAATGAAGGGGATTAGAAGGGATACTATCACTTCTCTAGGATTTTACGAACGACTGGCCATTTTATAAAGCTCTTTTTGCTTTTGATCCTAAAGAAAAATGTCAATATGTCATTGGATAGGCAATTGAGTGCTCACCTTTCATGAAATACCACAAATTCTCGGTATTGATATAACTTAACTCTAAACCATTGGATAGAGAATCGATAGCTGCTTCTTTTGATGTATTAATTTCATCTTGGTATCTTGTGTATTAAAAGTGATTGAAGTTTAAAATTTTAGATTTATTTAGATTTTCTGTGAAAAATCATGAAAACGGGTCTGGTTTAATATAACCTAAAACAGAAATCCCTATTGACGAAAAAAAACCTGCTATTAACATGAGTTGACTAGTTACTTAATTACTGTATTTGTATTAGGGACTCTTTATGGATTCTTTAAGGATTATTGTTTTCTCAGGGTTTTTTGCTTATTGGTAAAGTTTAAATTTTATGTATCGGAATTAAAATGATAAATCGAGCAAATTTTATTGTTTAGAAATCAGCAGATTTTCGGAATAAGCAAAGATATCCTAGGTTTTCAAAAGAGATTCGGGAGCTGGGTTCGGCTCACTCGGCAGTTCACATTGGTAGAATTTAAGTTTTTAAATTAAAAGAAAATAACGTGACCATAATTAGACAGAGTACCATACGTTCATTTTCACGTATATGCTTTAACGTATCTCATTATGGTTATAGCTACGGCTACATCAAAATTAAGTTTTCCGTACTCCCTAATGTAAATATTTTGATGCAAAACAATTTTTTGGAACATAGAGATTCCGAAAGACAAATCATTTTGTTTAAGAAAGGTTAGGAGAATTTTTACTTGATAAATAAGAAATTATAAGTTTCATATTGCAGTCCTCTGAAGGCGTTAACCGATTTGGATCATTTTCTGCCAGAATATTTTAAATTTGTTGAATTTTGTTGAATTTTCTTCACCTACTTCGAAACGTTTTCGTTTTAGAAGACAAAAAGCGATTTTTTGCTTGATACAGCTGGGGGTTTCATATGGCAACCATATCAAGGAGTTGTCTAAATTTTCGAATTTGATCTTTTCATTTTAATAGCTCATCTGTATATCAAATTTCAAATTTGCGGCTCAAAGAGTTCTCTCTATTAAATGACTTTTTTCTTCTCTCAATAAAGGCAATATAGTTACTTAGATTTCTATGTATTATGAATATATTTATGCATTACAAATGTTTTCTCGAAGCTAAAATAACCTACATCTAGGGTATAGTAAGAATTTCATTTGGAATTGAGCCTTCTCGGGCCTCGCACTGAAAATTTGTCCAGTCCATCCATAGTCTTGATGATTTTCTAAAACATTTGTCTCTAACAATTTTTAGAAAAAAAAAAACATTATATATGTACTTGTACACACGTTATTAAGATTTTCTTTTTTAGTAGAGTAGTAGTTTCTGTGCAGTTGTAACCGCGTTATGAACTCAATTTTTACTGAACTCTCCACAGTTCCTATACTTTAATCTACATATAAAAATATCTAATTTGTCAATACATTTATATATTAAGCCGTCATCCATTGTTATCCACAAGTAAAAAAAAACTCAATTCACATTTTCATGAATTTACATTACATAACTCATATCCAATACCTCCCGATAGTCAACTGCCCGCTGTCAGTTATGTTCACCTTAGACTGGACGCTCATTACACGTGCGGTAATAAGAAAGTAAGTAAAAAATTGTTCAAACATGACCAGATTAAGATAAGAATTATTTCAAAGGCAAAAGGTTTATTTTTTTGTCTTAGTTAATTGAAGTGTACTTCAACATTTTCTCAATTCATGTAACCCTCAAATCGAAACTTTATAAAAACACCTATGACTTACATATTTACATAGTATTAGATTAATAAAAGGAATCGTGGTTACTGGTACAACGTTTTGCATATTTAGGTCAATATTTTTGTTGGGTCTTTTTCAGCTGGTCGGACAAAGGCAGTTTTTTAGTTGCGCTCTTTTTTATTTAACTGATGAAGTAAGGGTATGTGTTGAGTGGTAATTAATGTAATAGGGTTGTTTTTGTACTTGAATCGAAGAATTGCAAAATTTTGACATATAAATTACTAACAGCGTTGGCGATAATGGCGAAACAGTTCTTATGGTGCCATTTGTATCTTCTCTTTTTATTTGCTGCAATCTACGAGCACGAGCTACGAGCGAGTTTGCTTAGTTAACTCTGTTTGTCCATGCTGATGCAGTTTCCAATATTTATCCTTTTTTGAGTACTTATTATTAAAATTCATATTCTTCTAATAATTGATGAGTTCTAATAACATGATATGTACCTCAGAGCATGCTCCTATAAACGACCGTCAAAAAGTGCATTGCCAAAACCTCTACCGTTTAACAGTTTATGGAATAGTTAACACAAAAAAAAAACAAGATATAAAAGTACGTACGACATTATTTCCGAAAAATCTAACAACTTAAGTTTAGTGTGACATGCATCTTACTAGCCTGAAATGTGCACAAAAATTCATAAAATATTTCTGGCGACCTTAAGAAGGTATGTAAAATGTAAACAAACTGAAAACGCGCAATGCTCAAAATCCATAAATCACAGTCAGCCGTTTTTACCTTCGCGGCGCAATGCAACATTCTAGTGCTCATCTAAGAAATTTAGAGAGGCACTCGTTTGGCACACATCCGAAAAAGTAATTATTTCCTTCACTTTAATTTGTTTATTATGAAATGGTTTCGTCACCTTTTAACCAACAATCTCGGACGGATTTTGCTGGTATTCTGCGATTGGACGTAGCGAATTATGAACCCATTAAAACTGGCTCAAAACGCTTTGTGTGGAATCATTACGCAGGTCGAACCGTGTTAATGAGTGACTAAAGAGCCTTCAGTGATTCTGCCTTGGTATGATGGTGTGGACACTGGAGCCAGCAATGAGCAGCCTCTGGCAATATTGGATTTCTGCAAGTGAAACAGTTGGTATTGCGTTAGATGGAGAGCGCTTCATCCGTATATGCCGTATGTCTTCATTTTGTAAAGAGGGAGTTGGTCCAATTACGATGACAAAGGCCGTTGCATAATTGAAAAAACAAATCCCGTCCCATCAATTGGACAGATCGCCTTCCGGACAATCATCTCACCTGGACGGAAGATCAAAACTGGCTCTTTATGCGTTGGCCAGCCACAATGGTCCATTGGGTATAGTATGTTCATGTGGCCGGCCAGTGAGTGCTTCAGTTTTTATTTTTTTTATTTTCCATTAAATTTTTTATTTTCGGTGAACTCGTTTTATTAAACTTAGCGGTCTGTGAAAAAGGTGGTAAAGACACCTTTCGTAGCATCGCATGGTGATATTGGCAGAAGAAGTGCATCGCATCGCAAAAATGAGTGTAGGGAAAACCGAATTCACTTTTTTGGCAGTACTAGGCCGTTCTGGAATGGGTCCAGGTATAAATTGGCCGGTGAATTGATGGTTGGTTATCAGTTCATTGCTATCACTTCGCGGGTAAAGGTAAATACGTTTCGAACCGAAATGCGAGCTTTTATTTTACTTTCTTGCCTTGCGGTGGCAAACGCTCGTCCTGAAGCCGGATATTCATACAGTGGACCATCAGCATCTGGAGGACATGGAGGATTAGGTGGTGGGGTTGGTAAGCGGGTTGATTGTTTTTAAATGTGTGATGAGTGTGTAATAGCTTCGATTACTGCAGGAGGTCATGGAGGACTTGGTGGTGCTGGATTAATATCCGGAGGAGGACATGGCGGTGGTGGTAAGCAGGCTGTTTTATTCGAAAGTGTAAATGAGTGTTATAGTTTCGACTACTGTAGGAGGCCATGGACTTGGTGGATTTGGTGGATCAGGAGGGTTCGGCGGTGGCCTTGGAGGATTTGGTGGTGGCCTTGGAGGATTTGGCGGCGGTATTGGCGGTGGCTTTGGAGCGGGAGGTGGTGCAGGATTTGGTGGAGGCGGACAAAGCGTCCAAAAACATATATACGTGCATGTTCCACCACCAGATGGTGATGATGTTCGTGGACCACAACGTGTTCATGTCCCACAGGCACAAAAACATTACAAAATTATTTTCATTAAGGCACCATCTGCTCCAAATGCTCAACAACCAATTATCCCAGCACTTCCACAGAACGAAGAAAAGACCTTGATCTACGTTTTGGCTAAGAGACCAGAAGAACAACCCGATATTGTTATTCCAACAGCTGCACCAACTCAACCAAGCAAACCAGAAGTCTACTTCATTAAATATAACGCAAGAACGGCAGGAGGAGCAGGAGGTGGTGGTGGTGGTGCTGGTGGAGCTGGTGGTGCAGGTGGTGCTGGAGGAGCTCTGTTGGGTGGTGGTACAGGAATTGGAGGAGGTGCGGGAGATCATGGAGGTGCTGGATTAGGTGATGGTGGTCATGGCGGAATTCTTGAAAGTACTGGAGCATCGGGTGGTGGAATTGAAGGTGGCGATTTAGATGGTCATGGTGGAGCTGGTGCAGGACACGGTGGTGGTTCTGGTGCTCCATCAGGAAGTTATGGCCCACCAGGAAAATCTGGTCCATACTAGATGATGACTGAGTAGACACACTTTATTCTCATTTTCCACTAGTGCTTCATTATGTAAGACATTTGTGAGTGATAGCGTGACTTATAGGAGCGTTTATCATTTTATTGCGGCCTTGTAAATAGTCTGTTTTTTTGTAAATAAATTGTTTTATTTTTTTGTAAAATTTGTTCGATTTTGTTTAGTTTGGAATCCTCACGGGGTTTATTGAGTTCATTGTCATAATTTTAATCACAATTATCATTGACTTAATCGGTTCATTAAAGGTTCTAACGACAGATAAGGAGCCCCATCTCTTCTTTCAAAAATGTACTCCACATACTACTTACTGTGGAATCCATTCCCAGTGGGGTTCATAAAGTAATTATTCAGTTGTCAGTAGAAAACCCCGCTATTGACAACAGTCGATGAGGTTCAAATCTGAAGCCCATGCATGGCACATGAGTCATTATATTATCACAGTTATTATACCTCATTAATAAATTATAATGTGGAGTTTATAATGATTATTAAGGCGCAAATTTCATTTTTGACATAAAAGATTAAAAAGTAAGAAATTTTCATCTGAAATTTATGTCAGTATGCCAGTGAAGTGTACAAATCGAGTATTGAGTACGAAAGAATATGATATTCAGGTCATTAGTAGTTTTTGTTTTATTGTAATTGATTCTAATTGATGCGTGTATTCAAGTGTATGACCTCATGAAAGATAAACTCGATATTAGATTTGAAAGTGCAGTGAGAGAGTGTGGACGGAGTTGTCCAGTATACTGCTGTGTCTATAGTTGGCTAATTTCTAACATCTTAATACTTTCAGTCTGATGGAACCTTTGGCAGTGGATCCTAGGCTCTAGTCATAGTTGAATTAAGTTTAAGACACCATACGTTAAAATGCGCGTTATTACAGTGCCGGTTTTTTACAGGAATAGAATGCCATGGATCTTTTTTTCGTATATTCTTTTATATTTACATTGAAGTTTAGTTTGAGATCCAGGCATTATTTCGAAGCCTTGAGAGTCTGAAGTTCATTGCCTTTTCTGAATATCTTTATGCAATAAATTTTGCGTCACTTTCAGATGAGGGAAGATAATTGAAAATACTTTCACTTTTATATATACTGATAATTTATTGCAATCGCAACTTAAATAATTTGAACTGGATTTTATAAAGAATCAACAATGAATGAAACTTCACTAGAACTAGACTGTTTATTATTTAATGTGTAACTGCGGTAACTGATGGGCGAGCGAGTTGAGACGCACGTCTGCAGATTTTCTCCTCTGTGGTTGTGGATTCGAATCTTGCACAGGGTTGAGGCAGTTCTACTAAGGTGAATTGTACTTGCTAAGCCACTAGGATGTTGCACTGTAAAAATTTCATTCCAAAAATTGTGACTCACTTACAACATTTGTTTAGGTTAAAAATTACTCAATCTTCTCTTCCCTAATTTCCACCCGCCTAAGCAGTGCTGTGTTCATGATGTGGTTGTCTCCTGTGGATTATTGTTACTAGAATTCATTTACAATGATAAACATTGTGATTTTATTTTGTTTCAATATTTAATATTTGTGATGAATGTAACTATTTAGGTATAATAGGGGGGTATATTAACGTGCCACCGACATCTTAATGTATACAACACGAACCTCTTAATCGCCAGCGGGTATCGACTTAATAACTTGTCTAAGCAACCATTTCTCTGAAAGGAGACTATTACTTTGTGTCAGTACCGGCATTTCTTCTTCGCCATCAGAAGATGAGAATTTCCATTTGTATCTATTGTGTATAGGACAGAAAGACACTCGGCAGACCAGCATTTCCAAAAATGTTGCTGGATCATTCCAATGTGGCGCCATCTATTAATGTAAGGCGATGATTTCTTGTCAATAATATCAGTTCCAGCAAATCAGTGCAATGGAGATTGGTTCCAGAAATGCGCCGGTGTCAACGCTTCTTCTTCATCATATTTCGCAGCTATTATTTCATTTAGAACAATACAAGGTGCTTCGTTCTGGAATTCTAGATAGCATTAATGTCGCATGGATCTGGACAATGGCAGACTAACGTGTGACCTGCTTTAGGCTTGCTTTTTCTATTAAAAACTTTGTGTAGGCTTTTTAAGCCAGCCTGCAACCATGATGGGTTCGAATTTTAATTGGCTTGCTTGTTGGACAACTTTTGATATAGACACGGAGTTAGTATAGGATAGAATATTATACGGTGGTCATGATAATTTGTAGTGGTAAATCTCTCAAATTCAAATTAATTTACTTATTTTTTAACAGTGATACTAAGTTCAAAGAAAAATTATAATAAATACTATAATTATAAGCATGACGGGACATTCTCAAATTTGTCAAAATTAAATATCTCAGTTGTATTCGCTGACAATTCTTCTCATAATCCCACGATATAAGATTGATGATTTGGTATTGTACACCTTCAGTCGGCAAGTCACTGATGATAAATTGATATCAACCGCTGGTTCCATTCATGAAAACAATGTAACCTCTCTCTTCTTTTGTGTAAATTATTGTTATAAAGTTTTGAACACTACACAAGCAACAAACAAGTTTTATTGTCTTGCACTTCAGAAGCAGTGGGTTTAAAAAAATGAAATGTTAATTAACTTTTTATGATTAATTAAACAATTTATGAAAAGATAGTTTTGAGCATTAACCAAATAAGGTTCAGTTAAAACACAAAACTCAATTTATAGTATAACCCAACCTCACTTTGCATAGAGCAGAGTAGAAGTGAATTTTAATAGAAAAATTGATTTAAGATGACAGCTTTGTGCAATCATATTATTATAATCATCTAGTTCTCTATAATCTTCGTCAGTACCGACTAAACGAGCACTAAAAATCTTTATGGGCGAGTGTCAAAGGTCAAAGCTCTTCCTTTGAGGCAATTAATATAACACATCTTATTGTCTTATATAAGGTCCTCATGTGAATGTGGCCGTAAAAGATGACCTGAAAATCAAATAGCCATAGCTTGGCCTGAACATCATGACATTGTTTTAATATCTTACGTATGTTGCCTTTACGTAGATAATGTTTCAGTAACGTCAACCTTTGAAGGGCGGACGTTTTCATGATTAAAGGAACTTTCACTCCCAGTAAAAATCAAGTTGATAGCAAACAGCTCTCGACATGCACGATTTGATGAAAAAAAAAGAATAAAAGCGATTCGCAAGACATTGCGTACGTTTCAGAGGAAAAAGTTTTTTAATCTTTAGCTCAACTAACATTACCGAATGGCTAGGGGGAATGTAATTTCAAGATGAAATCTGAGAGTGCAGAAGGATCTAAGTGCCTGCAAAAACTAATTTCGGAATAATGTGCTTTCTGGGGTTTATTTTGAGGGTTTATTTGTTCCACCATTTGGCATGAAGTGAATAGCTTCACTTTGATGTGCTTGGCTACTTAAACAGTTCATTACCGGATCAAATTGAGCTTAAAATTAATTTTCAATTTTATTTTTGAACTGTTTTCGGAATCATGGAATCATGAAAATCAGTAGATATCTGTCAAGAAGACTTTTTTTCTTTTATATTGTTGAAGTCGATCTTAAAGTTATTTTTTAACTGAAGTTTATTGTTTAAATTGCAGTCATCTATTGGAGATTAAGCCTAGCCTAACCAGGCGTTTTGCATACTTTCCCGAAGTGACTTTGCCTTA
>QYTT01084151.1:0-12513 GCA_006980735.1 Dasypogon diadema
ATACGCGTGCTTAATGTACAGATAAATGCACACTTTAATTATAAAAATATAATTAACTTACTGATGACTTGATAGTGTGTCATAGTGTGATTTTGCTTTCTTTGCAGGAGGCTGATCACTGTCACTCTCTAAATTATCACTGTCAGACATATTTTATTATTAAATATTTTATTATTAAAAAAAGAATTTGTTTTCAAGTAAAACACAGGTTATGTGTACCGTAGTAAACAACACTGTATACACTATGGAGTATATACTATAGGTATCCGAGCTCAGTGTGGCGAGAGAGATGGCTTAACGCCGGATCGAGTGGGAAGAGAATCGCAGTCGATTGCGCATGGCGACGCGTCGCCACACCGTACACACTACTGCATATAGACTGTATATATATATACCATCATATAGCGTGGCGACGCGTCGGTAAATCGGTTTTACGTGCGGCTATAGATGTTTCACATCAAAATGTCAATTTAATTAATAAGAACGAAGAGAAAAAGACCACTTACAATACGGAATTAGTGAAGGATTTCTATAAACGGGACGACGTAAGCCGTCAAGCTCCTGGTAATAAGGAAAATTTAGAAGAGGTGAAACTACCAGTTAGCAAAAAATTTATGCTTTTAACCAATGAAGCTTATGGAAACTTTAAACATGGATATCCAGATATAAAAGTAGGCTTTACAAAATTTTTTTATTTTCGACCAAAATTTGCCACTTATTCCTCCAAATTGCCACATAATATTGCAAATTTTGATTTTTTACTGTCAATAGAACATTTAATGTTACCCAATTTCCCAATTATAAATAAAATCTGTATGAAAAGTCTGTGTGAAAAATGTGATAGTGTGGTTTTTCATTTAATACGAATATTTCTTTAAAGTGGAAATGCTGGAAAGATATCTACTAATAAAAAACTTTCATTTCCTGTTGAAGAAGGACCTGTTTAAGGCAATTGAAAATAAATTACCTGAATTTAAATTTCATTGTTATGAGAAAAAAGTTCAAAAAAATGTTTTAAACAGAAAAAGCATTTTGAGCGTAGATTTTACTGAAAATTATTTTTTTAATAATCAAAATGAAGTGCAATCTGAATATTTTAGTCGTTCACAAATTATAATCTTTAGTTGCGTAGCTTGGCCAAGAAATAAAGTATTTTCATTCGCAATTACCAGTGACAATCTTTCTCATGACAAATATTCTGTTCTTGTATTTATGAAGAGAATATTATCTAATATTTCTGAAAACCAAAATTTACTTTAAAATATTTGCAATTTGTTCTTATGGTTACACTATTTAGTTCAAAAATAATACATTCTGCAAAATATTTGATATATGGCAGAAGATTATAATTTACATTCTGGAGAGTGGAACTTCTTTGCAACTGCTGACGGGAAAGAAGCAGTAGACGGAGTGGGAGCAGTTGTCTATTTCTGAAAACCAAAATTTACTTTAAAATATTTGCAATTTGTTCTTATGGTTACACTATTTAGTTCAAAAATAATACATTCTGCAAAATATTTGATATATGGCAGAAGATTATAATTTACATTCTGGAGAGTGGAACTTCTTTGCAACTGCTCACGGAAAAGAAGCAAAAGCTGTTGTGTTGTTATTAATCACCGTATAACTCATTATCTGAGCATCTTATGAACGTAGTTGATAGCGTATTTCATAGTAATCACTACTGCCTTTCATGTTGAACGTTTGGTATCTAGTCTTTCTATCCCCTCTCCTTGCAAAATTGTCATTTATATTTGATTTTTAGGCCAACTTTTATGAAAATAATAATTTTTCTCAGGAAAAACCACCATTGAGATAGTTCCGTGTCACAAAATTTCAAATACTCAAAGGATCGGCTGTGATCCCGTGTGAGTCATATTATCTAGACTGAAATTTCATAGTTAGAATTATATTTCCATTTAAAAGATTAACATCTAATCAGAGTAATTTTGTAAGCATGTTCCAACTCTCTGTTGATTAAGGGCAAAAAATAGGTTTTCTTGGGATTTTTTTAGATGATGGAAATTATAGAGAAATGGTTAATAAGGTCCTATTCTTGTTGCTATACATGTATATTCTAAGTCAATAGAACCACCCCTCTGAGGTATTTCCCGAAAAGTAACTATAGCACGAAAACAAATGAAAGTTCACACTTTTTACCAGTGAAACAAATTTCTATATACTTCAAGCTGTACTGAAATCCACAGCATTTTCAATCCTCAAGACCAGGATCCGTCCTTAATGCAACCATTGGCATAAACAGGTTTGCTAATTCGATTTTCAAGACTTTTCTTATACCTTAGACATACTTGTGTTAGATAATAGTTGGTTGTTTAGAATTTTCCATCGATGTTTTTTATCACTGCTTAAAACGTTACCACTGTGGTGTTACCCCACTTTATTTAAGACTACCCTAATTTTGTATAAATTTTTTGTAAACAATTAAAATTGAAAACTTTGTCAAATATTTAAGATTGGGAAAAATTTGAAAAAATTTTAGCCATAAGCAAAGTTTTGAAACTACAAGGCATGAATTGGGATTAAATGTCTGTTTAGTCATTCGGGAATGTAAATACGTATTTCTTTTCTTTCCTCTTCACCTTAAATTACGTTTGTACTGAAAAATCATCTGCTGGTAGTCCCAAGGCTGAATACTTAACTCTCTAATAGTGCGAACACATGTAAACCTTACTTAAAAAAATTATGCGAATTTTAAAATTCAAATGAATTTCTAATCTTTCTTCAGTCCATTGTAAAGTTTATCTGCTATTTTTATCTTATAAGTAAAAATGGTTTCATTTCAACACAAAAATATCTACAAGTTTAACTCAGAATCAGAAGGGAATATCTAAGGGCTTAAACTGTAACAAGACCAATTTTCTGTGGAAGCTAAGGCAGGTGCTAGTGAAATTTTTATTATTTCTCTAAGAGGTTTAATAAAATTTTAAATTATCCAGACCCATAAATTTTTATGTTAATGAAATACGTTAATGGCTATGCCTCAATTTTTGATCACGAAGATTTAAAATGATAAAAGTATTTCCTTCTATGGAGGCAAACTAGACTCTGTACTACAGGGAGGACTATTTAAAAATTCTTATCTACTGGAAATAAAAATATCTACCCTTAAATTGCCTTAAAATCTGTATAACCTGTATTTCGATCTGAACCTGATTTTGTACAAAAGGTCAAGATTCTACCAAAACTAATCCAAGTTAATTTCTTAGTAATATATCTCTGCAAGGAGCCAAGTTGTTATTATATTTTTCAGGATGGTGAATTTTTAAGAATTAAAATGACATACTTACAAAAATAGAGTGATACCACCTAGAAGGCAAAGCAAAGCCGATGTCTTTTGAAGAAGAAAGCGCTAGTATCTCTATAAGTATTATTACAGTGCCATCTAATATTAAAACAATATTTCCTTAAGGCTTTCTATTTTTACTCTAAAAGATCCAGAGCTGAGCAAGTATCGAAGAAAAAATACTTAAGTACAAGTACAAGTACCGAAGTCCTGAGTACTTCAAGCGAAAGTAGAAGTACCGCATATATAAAAACTACTTGCAACTAAGTAAGTAGTAAGTACTACTAAAAAGTACTGATAATCTTTGTATTGCTGGCCTTTTTCTACACAATAAAGAATTATTCTCTGAGAAAAAAATAAGCAACCTTACTATCTTACTATATAAAAACTCATAGATATCAAATGCTAACAGTTCAGGCATAAAAACATAATTAATTTCTTCCACTTCCAAACCCAAACGTTTCTAAGGAAGATTGCTAATATTTCTAACCTTTCGCAGGAAAGCAAACAGGATCTGTTGCAAAGCTAATCTTTTGTTGAGTTTTGCTGTTTCGCATTCGCAAAATTCAAACATCAAATTAATTTTCTCCATTGCATTCCCAAGCGATTCCAACAAATCTATCTAAAGATATCTATCCCTAACTCTTCGCAGGAAACCAAACAGAATCTATTGTGCAGCTCATTTATTGTTGAGTTTTGTGCAGTTTTGTTGTGCCTTTTATTCTTAAAATTATTCGGCTTTATTGGAATTACTTAAAAGTGCAGTGAAGCAGATTAGTTTTGTGCTTAAGTTTTGCGAATACAGCATATAATAAAACTGAACAAAAAATGAGCTAGATAACAGATTTTGTTAGCTTTTCTACGAAGATTCAGAAATACTTAAGTAAAAATCTTAGTACTTAAGTACAAAGCTAAGTCTTAAGTAAATAGAAGCAAGTACTTATATTCCAACTCTTAAGTATGGGATTTCAAAAGTATTTAAATCAAAGTTTTAAGTAATGAAAATGTACTTGAGTAGTACTTAACTACTTTTTGACTTAAGTATTGCCCAGCTCTCAAAAGATCCTCTAATAGTTTGAACTTGTTGGAGAATATTCAACTTAAAGTTTTTAGTTATATATATCTTAAGATGAAATGAAATATCGTTGCCGCTAATTATAACAACAACAAATGAGTAAGGCGTCTTTGAGCTGCCCCTTTTTTTCAAAATACTATGTAAGATTTAATGTTTCTCTTCAATAAATAAAAATAATAAAAATTGGAAGCGGTGAAATAAAACAAAGAATACAAATGTAATAAAAATAATTACAATTTGAGTAAAATGCATAAAGTTATTTTCTTATAAGCAGTTTTAACCTATAATAGAACTGGAGAGTATTTGCTTTACTACTTATGGCATCACTACGTTCTATCCTCAAAGCATAAGCGATGAGAGATTACATAACTTTTATAGCTTTAGAAATACGAAATCGGTATGAAGTGAATCAAACTCTACGCCATGTATCTCAATTGAACCCTATCCGGGAAATAATTCCAGAGCAAAGATGATCCAAAAGTGAATTTCCGAGGAAAAGAATTCCATGAATAATTTGAATTCCATATTAATAAGAATATGAAGTTTTTTCGATATCCATTGTGAGCCGGTAGAAATCTTCCTCGACAGCTTGAATTTTTGGATTTTTCATTGTCTTCTATGACTTGACATAATCTCATAATACATAATCTTCTTTCAAAGAAATGGAATGTCAATCATCAGTTATTTCGTGCAAAACTATGTGTAACCTATCATGTAGATTAATAATGCTATTGTCTATTCACTCCATGTTGTTATTTCAGTCGGATCACGAAAATATTTGTTCATGATTTTAGGAATGTAAAAATCAACAACATAAATGAAGACGAATGGTGGTAACACATCCAAAAAAAAAAAAATCAAAAATTTGTAACTCAGTTCAGAAGTGTCCACTGTTTGTTTTGCTTTTGTTTTGAGTTCATTTGTATACCAAGAGCTAATGCTTCTTTTCTTCTTTTTAGAGGTAACTTGAGGTACTACTTGAAATGGTTTGTTAAAACTGAATTGCTTCAGCACTTTGTCTGCTTGGCCACTTCTTTTTCAGTAGGTAATCTACTTGAGTTATGTGTCATCTTGAGACATTAAGCCTTAGTTAATAAAGTAATAAATGTACTGTAAAAGAATTTAATTTATCAGAAAAAGCTCTCTTCTTATCATACAAGAGTTCATGATGCATATTCTAGGCATTTCACACCACAAAATGTTATCTGCATAGATTTACGCTTATATCAGTAATTAGGACCTGGAAATGCAAACTGCACCAATTAAAATCGTGTGCGAAAAATACTTCCGGCAGATCTAAACCAATCATTCGATCCCAAATAAAAATCACTGATTTTGATAGACATTGACTAAAAATCAGAACAGAAATTCTGGCAACACCTAATGGCTTCTATTGATTATTGTAAAAAAACTTGCACCATTCCTAGGCATCAGTGCGATGAGGTTTCTAAATTTCACGAATGAACAAGGGTGCTGTCCACTAAACTACTGATGATCGTGTTTATTGTTAGTCAACCTGGCACTAACGATTTAGAATTTAAAATGCTGGAACCATTTTACCGTCTTTTTTCATGGCGAGTTTCGCTGAATATTTAATTTAAAGGGTATATACTCCCTTTATGATCTTATGGTAATCTATAACTATTAAAAATTTTTAGTCATCTTGACCACTTTTGGTTCTTCTCCTCTTCTGAAAAACTGATAAAATTATTATTAGCCCAGGTATTTCTTTACTCGGATGCCATTGTTTTTTCTTTGAAGTATTTTCCAGTGTTTTTAAAAATTGTTTTTACACACTTTTTAAGATTTTTGTCTGGTTATTTTAAAAGTCCCAAGATTTTCTCTTTAAAATACTTTTGGCAAATTGGACACTAGAAAGTTGTATTCATCTTTTATAAAGACTATTTATTGGTTTCACTGAGACATCATCAACAGTCGCAAAAGAATCTTAAAATAACCGGAACTCCGATCTCTCTAATATAAATCAATTCACAATTCAGATAGATCCCCTTTTCAGTGTTTCCGTCAAGCCTAGAAATTCCTATAACTCATGTACAGTGCGTATCTAAAGTTACGGAATGGCTATTTATCACGGTTAGAATGTGATTTTTGAAAAAATTGGAAATCGACAGAGATCTCTGATAGACTGCTGAGATTTTGTGTTCGGGAACCATTAAATGGTTTCATAAAGCCAAAAATTTTCATAGAATGGAATCTCTTCGTCATTTTCACCTAAAACATTTCTATCTAAGTCAATTTTAGATGTTTCAGAACACTTACCTGAACTCACTAGATATCATCACATAATTCCATAAGTGCATAAATTTCATATTTTGTTAGCTTTTTATTGACGGCATATATAAAAATAATAGAAAAATCGTACAGCTTAAAAAAATCGTTTTTATACATTGTTCTAACTGATGATATTATCGTCACTAGCAATAGCAATCTTGTTATTTTTCACATATTTTTCTTCCACATTCAGTTCATTTCATTTTATTTCTAGTGTAAAAAATGAAGATTGAGTATTTATTTCAACTTATCTGAATCTAAAGCATGTGCGTAGTACTCAATACTCGTTATTATCTGGTATGGTGACTTTTGAAAAGCCTTAACCACTATCATGATCATGACTGTATTTGGAACACAGTCCCTGCAACTTAACGACATGAAATGTACAATCGCCAAACTATATTTCCATATTTTAGGCTTCGCTCGTGATTTCTATTGCAGAAAATCTTGGTCGTCCCTGTGAATGTTTATTTTGGAAATGTGATCAAGTCTCTAAGTCTGCCAGATTTTCCAAAAATTAACTCAAATTGAAATTAACTATTTTGGGAGCCTCAAAACGTTTAATGTTCAACACTAATGATACTAATTGTGAGCTAAATCTGTACTCAATAAGGTGCTAAAAACCGCAAATTGAAAAGTACACTATTATCATAAGTCCAATAATAAATACCTACGTAACATTTGCATAAGTTCAAAGTGTAAATGACAGCCTTAATCACCTTCTTTCGTGTTTTTAGTGAACTTTTTACACTATTCGGACAATGCACTGATAATTATAAATTAATCTGATCGCCAGTAAACGTGGACGTACCAAAATAACACTCATAAACTTCCCGAAAAAAAGAATGATGGTATTTTGAAATCATAAAAAGAAGAAGTGTGGAATTAGCCAGTACAAGTTCTGAATACAAGTTCAACCCATGTAGCGTTGATGTAAAAAACCAAATGGACACTCAACTCAACTCCGAAATATAAGTAAACAATTCTCAGGCTAGTGTCCAGCGATCACCTACGCATAGTTAATGAATTTGCTGAAATGAGTAAGATGGTTTGGAAAATGAAAAACAAGAACTTTTTTTAAAATTTGCAAAAAAAGGAAATGTGGTGTTCTTTATGAATTTGATTTTCTTTTTTTTTTAAGAATTGAAATTTTATGATCATAATTTGTAGTTTTATTTGCAAAATTTCCATAAAATTAGTAGCAGTTTTGAGCGGTCTGGGGTTAGCGACTTGAACTTGGTTACGGCTTTCTATAATTCCAAGTATCTTAAGTTCATCAAACTTTATAGATATGTAAAGCCGCTATATTTGTATAAGATGAAACTGAAGTTTTATCCGAAAACAAATTACCACTCACATCCTTTCTGGTAAAAACGAAATGCTTTCATTTTCGGCCCCAGCAAAATCTTTGAAAGTAAAACCAAAAATTCAATAAAGTGGAGCATATAAAATCACTAACAGATTCAGTTGCTCTTTTTAAATTTCAATTAAATTTCACTGAGCCAAATCAGACTTATTTCCGTGAAGCATCAAATTTTACCTGCATTTTTTTTTTGTTTTCCTACTTACCTACCATTAAAATTTACTTTGGCTCACAAAATCTCGAAAGTTTAACACAAATTTCGTGTGATTGAGTGAGTATACCTCACAGGTGTAGAACAAATAGGAATGTGTCAACCTGTCATCTATTCACGTGTTTCGTTTCAACCTGACTAGAATTTCTAAGTTCTAAGTGAGGTCGTGTTCGTTGTGAAGCAATTAAGGGGAATTGCTTCTACCGTTTATTTCCTGTACGTGCTTTTAATTTGATCTACTGTGGATGGATTAATGAAATGCAAAGGCAGTAATTGCTACCTGATGCAATTAGATCAGATGTGAGACGTTCTAAAGATCTTGTCAAGGCGGTAATTTTCTCACGCCAGAAGGAAGAGAACGTCTAATGATAAACGGAGGCACCTGGACTGGCTAAAACTTGTACAACAACTTTATTAACCTTTCGTAACTATAATACCATGGAGGAAATGGTTATGTGACGAGATCACTAAATTGAGGAAAAAAATGCACCCATGATTCTCAGTTGCTCTAAAGAATAAAATTAGCTCCACTCCATTAAGCACGAATCGATATTATACAGCAACGATTCAAGACAAGAGTCACATTTCCAAATAGTACAAAACAGAAGCGCAAAATGGTAAGATCATTGGTCAGCGATTACCAAGTCAGGTGAGATCAGAGTCAAGTTTAAGTGTGCAAGATCCAAGGAGAAAACTTTTACTTGCATTTTCTGATGAGATGAGAATCCAATGATGATGGTATGGTCTGCCATCGCTAAGTGGACATTGTAAGATTGGTTTTAGTGACCGGTTTTCGTTTTTCATCTAGAAGCAATAATTGCTCATGCTCTCTAGGTCAATTAGACCGGTAGCGTCCAAACGTGTGCGTCTTGAAATCGTACATAAAAATCTTTCTCGCTTTCTGAACCACTTATGTTATTGCGGAAAGAAGATAGGTATTATTTGATTGTCTACAGTTATACAGACCACATAAATATCCATATAGTTCTTTTTAATGAGCGGAACTGTTATATGTGACTTGGTTTACATTCAGAAGGGTCATTTGTTCAAAGTCAGATTTCAAAAGATAGGAAGGCACGAAATTTGTATAGAAGTAACAGTTTGGCGTTTTTGATCTAGTTTAAAATTTTACTGGAAGATTAATGGCGGACACAACTTAGTACTGGAAATATTTGAAATAAAGTATTCTGAAATAATTTTTGTTAATATCTATACGATTCTAGTTTATGTGCTATCTAAATTTACTGAGAAGTGATGAGCAGAACTATGGAGCAAAAATTACTTAAATTTGCTGGAAGATATTTTAATTGCACCTGAAGAAGATTAATAAAAAAATTCATTTAATCCATTAAATTAAATATTGATAATGCACCACTGTTTTGGATAGTTTTTTATGCATATATATCCCTAATCCGAAATACATACATAGTGTGGTCCAAATATTCGATACCTTGAAGGATAATGACTAAAATTTCCTGAAATTCTTTTCCTACCCTCAATTTTGTCACGACAATATTCTCAAACATACTGAAATAGTGATTCGAAAACTGAAGTGGTCTTGCCTAGTGAAAATGTCAGAAATTAAATACCGTCCTGTAATAACATTTTAAACAAAAGATGGATTAATGCCGATGGAGATCAAAGAGCGGATGGATCGTGTATGTGGAAAATCTTTACCATCTTTTTCGATGGTTAGACATTGGTTAAAGCTTTTTGGCTGCCCACGGGAATCAATTGAAGATGATACACGCTGTGGAAGGCCTGAAATGATAGCTATGCAGGATATAGGAAATCGCAGAACAAACCGATACATCAAAAACAAGTGTCCTTAGGATTCTTCATGAACATTTGGGTATGACAAAAATCAGAGCAAGATAGGTACCGCGAATTCTTTCCTCAGTGCAGAATGTACGGCAAGTTGAGTGCTGTTAGCAATTTTTGGAGTTGTGGAAAGACAACGTAGACAGTGTTCTCCAGAGGATTGTGACAGGGGATGAAACTATGGTTCTTTACCATGATCCTTTGTCCTTGATCCCATTAGACAGCATTTTGAAGTCAAATCTTCACTTATTAAAAGATGTGAAAAATGTGTTGAAATAAGGGGAGAATATATCAAAAAATAACCACTGAATCGGGAAAAATTAAATTGAAGCAGATCGTTTTCACGTTTGAAAGACCCAATTATGAGAATGAGACCTTAAGCCCTAGCAATAATGATATTATGCGTTATAGGGTTGCCACGTGAGCAATTTTGTCACTAGATCTAGCGACTTTCCAGATAATGACCTATGGAATTGCAATTCAACAGAGATTGCCAAAGGAACTGAAATGTAATTGAGAAGGAATTTCCCAGGGATTGTAAGTTTATTTTAAGTTGTTTATTTTCAAATGAATTCATTTTCATTTTCTAGAGGAAAGGAAAGGAATTGAGAAATTAAAATAGATTTTTAGTTAATCTCCCAAAAAATTTGAAAAGCAACTAAAGAATTAAAATCGGCTTGCAATTCCAGGGTGATTTGTTCACAATTACATTTCAATTCTGTTGGCAACCTCAGTTGAAGATATGACGAATTGCAATTCCATACATCATTACCTGAAATCTTTGTAATTCTTATTCGGAATTGAAAGAAACGCAAGTAGAGATTTTAAATTCCATACAATGTGAATTAGGCGGGAACGTATAATTTATATAGGTATCAAATTATGAACTAGAAAAACCTTTATGCATTTGATTTTTATTATTAAGAAATATAACAAAATTCTTTACCAAATGTGTTCCGTTAAAACGCCACGTCTTGTTGATCAATTTTCTTCTTTTTGTCATTTAATTTTTTGAAATAATTATGGTTGCGAAATTCAGGGTGTTTCAAATTCTAATATTTCCAAAGATGTTAAAAAAGGCGACTTTATGAAAAAAATACTTTCTTACTAAACTAAAATTCTTGTGTTCTAGATTTGAAGCCAATTTTTTTTTAGCGAATTCTAGCGACTCTTCCGCACAAACTGTTGGCTACTATGTGGGTGAAGCACTGCGATTACGTACTTCTGGCCGGATCACACCTGTATTTACTCGTAATAAATTTGTTTTCATTAAACTAAATCCTAATGTTAAACCAGTTAAAATGAATTCTTCTGAAACATTTAAGGAAGTTATTGCAGCCGAATATAACGTGTGTTGTTGGTGAGACCTTTGATTGGAATCGTTGACAGAGTATGCTTTCTTTTAAATTTGAAGGAGTCTTATCAAATATTTTCTCTGAGTGGTTTGCATGTTTGTACTCTTAACGCTAGAAGCATTAGACATAAGATTGATGAGATTTGCCGTATTCTCACAAAGCCTGCATGTTGTACTAAATAGTGAATCTTAGATTCTTGACCAATGTCTCAAATTTTTACTACCGGTTATAATCTTTACTGCAATGATCGTGACGCTCTTGGTGGGCGAAATCTTATACCTACGTCAGTAAAAATTTTAAATGCAAAATGATAATGACTTTATTTTCTGCAATTCTGTAATTTATCGGCGTGTTACTCCATACGGAATTAGAAAAGTGTCTTTCGATGGCGGTATATTGCCCTTATGAGAATTTTGCTCCTGAACATCTTAACCAATTCATCAATTTTTAACAGACTTGAGTCATACATACAATAATAGCGGTGTTTTTTTTTGCTACGAGATCCAGATCTGTAGGAAAACAAAAACGATCCGGATTTTATTGAAATTAGTTTTCGTTGGCAGCACTGATAATTATTGTCAGGTTGACAACTGCTGATTACTCTAGGTAATAACTTGTAATATTTCAAACACGTAAATTTTACTTCTTTTATTCCTTACAATCTTTTAAGGCCTTTCTTTGAGCTTATGATTTTTGAGACAATTTTTTGAGTTTGACAACAAGTAGTACCAACATCTAAGACTATAAAAATGCAATTATATATTAGAGTAAGTGCTAATTTCTAGAGCTTTAAAAATCCAGATCCAAGATCTGTATCAAGATCGGAATCGTGTATTATTGTTGCAACTACGTGTCTAAGTGAGATCCGAACCTTAAGATCTGTATGGATTTTGTGCAAAAAAAAAAACACAGCTAATAATAACATTGTTGGAGATGTCTTAAACGTAACGTGTATTGTTTGTCTCGGACGTGAGTAGGATTCTGTTTCACAATCAACCTTGTTCTTTAATTTTTATATTTCAATATTTAATAAATATATAACAAAAAACAGCATTTTGATATTTTATTTCTATATTAGTGGACAATAATTTT
>QYTT01084152.1:0-10084 GCA_006980735.1 Dasypogon diadema
ATTGTACAAATGTTTTCGTTTTATAAAATATGACTCGAATAAACTATGCACACACACTAAAGCAGACCAGACTTTCATGATATTTTCTAAAACTATGGATTTTTTTTTATAGAGTTTTGATTTAAGGATTATATCTATTCTGAAATTTGTACATTACAACGACATGTTCTAGAGCAACGATGGGCGATATGATCGCTACACACGTTCTAAAAATTGTGTACTCACAGTTTTCAATGAATGGAATTTTTTTCCAATTTTTAACATAATAAAAATTAATTTTTCATTATTAATAACGATAGTAATAAAATTAGAAATAAAAATATACCACATGTGGCGAGTGGGGTTCTTCCCACCTCTGTTCTAGAGCTTGCAATGTGAACTTTTGTTTTATAATATACGGTTTATTTAAAAAAACAATGCGAGTAGTATTTTTTTTATTCATGCTCAGTGCAACTAATTCATAAATTTTTTAGAATATGAGTATGAGAATGCCTGAGATATCTACATTAATCACAAAAGTTTCTATGATGTAATGTAGATAAGAAATACAATTCCTTATTTGCATGTAAATTATAAAAAGATTACGTTTAGTAATAATTAAAAAAAATATCCTTTTCTAAAACTCACATGTACATCAAATTCGTACTAGTTAGAAATTCCTACATGAAGATGGCATTGATAGAATGGTTGATGGCCCTAGTTAAGGGAAAAAAGCTCTTGAACCTTGCTTTGCTTTGTAAAGAACATTATTAAAATTATTAAAAGTTCAAATTCAATCAGAATATTAGAAGAAGAGTATTTGTATGCGCTAGAGGCAGTAAAGGTTTCTTGTCGCTTGTTAAGTCTGTCAAAAATAATTTCACTTCTTTCAAAACACCTCTGATCATTAATGAGATTGTATATACGGATTCCTTGGATAGGACTACCTGTACAGGCCTCATTAGTTCTCTCCGCGTGTAATACTAATCAAGGTTTGCTTCATTTCTGCACGCGTGAGGTGCAGCGCTTGTGAACCTTGACTTGTCCAGCATGCGATCCCTCTAACATAAAATAAATAATTGATAAAATATCTCAAGACATTCCAGCTAATTCACCATCACCAATATGGTTTCCATTCGGGATGTTCAACCGGTGACTTAATGATGTCCCATACTGAGCGTTGGCATCATTGTCTCCATAGCTTCAGCGTTGAACATCTTGAGGGATCTTAACAGAGTTTGGCATTCTGTCCTTTTAGTCAAACTCCCAGCTAATGATTCGGTTGCTCTTTTCATTCTTACTTTGATTGAAAATTTCTTTTCTGACCGTTCCATTCGTGTTATTTTGGACGGTGTCATCTCTAATGTTTAAAACATGCATGTCGATGGGCCACAGGGCTCTATAGTCTCCCCGGCTCTCTTTCTACTCTTCATTAATGACCTCTTATCTCTTACCTCCCACCAAATTCACAGATTTGCAGATGACAGCACACTTGATTTCGCATACTCGTTGCTGATTCCCACGGAAATGCTGCTGTTACCAAGCGAGGAGGCATGATTGGATCACTCAATGACGATATTAATAAAATTCTCGCCTGGAGCAGGTTAATTGTGTTGTGTCGAGTTTAATGCTTTTAAAATCCAAAGCTCTCAAAAGAACCCCAAACCATCTCCACTTTTCTTCCTCAATGGGGTAAGCATTTCTAACTCACCCAACTTGAACATCTTAGGGCTTCAGTTATCCAACAATCTTAGTTGGACGGATCACAACTTTGCTATCCCAAAGAACGTGATGAAGTGCCGATACAAGAAATTCTTTATCCCATCTGACCTGGCGCTGAAATACAGAGCTCTTATGAAATCCAGGCTTGAATGAAATTCGGATATTTGGGCAGGAACGGACCGTGTTATTGAACAACGTCAAAACGAAGGCAATCAAGATCATTGGTGATGAGACGATTACCTCTAAATCGATTCTCTGGAGCATTATGATTCTTTTTTTTAGGAAATACCAATACTGTTCGGTAATATTCAAAAAGGCACAGTCGAAGAGAAATAACCAATATTTATGACAAAAAAGGTGATTATAAGAAGTAGATGCCTTTTACAGATTTTTTACACCCCCTCCAATAAAAAAGAATTATTAAATTTCATTAGAAACTCTTTCGATACGTTGAAAGGAAAATAGAAAACTGGAATACTCGAACTAATTGTCATGACAATTATATCAAAAAGGTGAACCAAAATCATACAAAATAATGGCTAGATATTTGGCAGTAATGATCAATATATGACTCTTTCCTTCACTTCGACATATCGAAGAATTATTTCCAAATTTTTCCACGATTTTCATCAATTCAAATATATTTTTGTTACACTCTACATTAAATGGATACACGTTTATTGAGAAAACACGAATAAAATGAGTTCTCTATTACACTAACAAAAGGTCAATTCACATTCATTTCATTTCATTTTTGCTGAAAACCTGAACGAGATGGTCTTATTGATTGGTGATATGTGTAAAAAAGGACAAAGAATGAAGGGGAAAGAAAAATTCTGTTCCAGCGGGGAAATTGGCATTTTAGCTCGTAAAATTTTGTTGGCATATATTTTGTCTTTTTTCGTATTTTGTCATGTTATCTTTATCTATCTCGCTCGCACTATTACAATGTTTTAACAATATAAATTGGCCTTGTAGCGCATTCATTTTTCTTATGTCAATTTTATAATTTCTTGGTTTTTATTGAGCTTTGACAGTGGATAATACTAAGGCAGCCTAGGAACAATGTTTTAATTAGAAGGAAACACACAACACCTAATGTTTTATATATATATATATATATTACGAATTTTTAGTTTTCATGTAGTAGACAAAAGTTAATTATTTATTCATGCATAAGACAATGCCTAAGTCTGGTCTGCAACGTGAATAATTAAAACATGTTTAGAAACTCGAGTTTACCTTGTGCAAAATCACAAATGAATACGGTGTATTGATTAAATAGCATAAAAATCGCATATTTCTCCTAAGTAAAAAAATGCATTCTATAAGCGTAAAACATTATTAAAATTTTATAAATTTCCTAATGTGCTCAGAAAATTTTTAATTTTATATAAAGAACACTTAGTCTAAGAATTTCCTAAAATCCAAACATATTAACTACTCACAATGGGTTAGTATATAAGAAGCCATATAAAATTCAAAAACAAGCAAACTACTGTTGATTATACAATTTGTTAAGTAAAATGGAGTTAAGTAGGTTTTTTTTTATTAAATACAACTCAAAATAATGAGCTATGCGAAAATTAGTAATGTTAGAGAATTATTTTCATATGAAGGTAAAAACTTTTATATTGAGAAAGTAAAAAATGAATTAAAGTGATGAAGCATATATAGCCACAAAAGTATAAAAAAATGAAGAAAAAACAATAGTAAACAAAGGCAGACAAATTTGAAGAAAGATACATTTAAGACCCAAGATAAACTGCATACGTACCATTGATTGCTTCTTCCAGACATCGATGTTTTTTCTTTGGGCTTTGGTGAAATGGTCCCAAACCTTCTTGTGACTAGCTGCACTGAACACTTTTTCAATCTGAGTGACTGATGGGAAAGGGATAATAGATAGTAACGAGTTTTGTACTTATATCCTTTACATGTTTTTTTTATTTTATTTTCTTGACTGTGTTTTGAAATGAATTTGAAAGTGTGTTTTTGTAGATAATTGTTAATATTTTTAGCTATTGCGTGAAATTTAAAAATATGAGGGACATAAAGATTTCTCTAGCCGCTTTAATACATAATAATATGATATCGGCGCCTTATATATGTTCTTCCTAGTCGTTTTACTATTTCATCCTAAACTGAAAACAATAATAAACAATGCTCAATCTATCAGATAAAAGACATTCGCCGGAGCATGATGTTTATATATTGGACTCGGCACGAATAAATTTCCAAAACATGAAATAATATGTAATTCGATAAGGAAACTTGCTGGACGTTGAGGAATATCGAAATCTTCAACTCATTTAATCCTTAAAAAACGTTTCGACCTAATATCTAAGTAAAAAGTTGCTGAAATTTCATCTTTATCGAAACAAAAGCGAGCTGTAGGAGTTGACGGTAGATTTGCTTGGCACGCTAGGAATGAATTCGATTTTGGGCAGTAAGAATGGATGATATACCAGAAAATGAACAATACGTTCCCAAGTATCAAAATGTATCCTCAGTCATGATTTGGGGCGGATTTTGCAAACCATGTTTATTGAAAGAGGGTTTAAAATCAATGCCAAATATTACAAAAAGGAAATCTTCGAATCAGTTGTAGTACCGAACTGTAAGAAGTTATTCCGTGAAGATCATTACTGATTCCAACAGGACATGGTATTCTGAGAATTTAGTGGACTTTTTGTGAAAGGACGAATGGCAACCTAGTAGTTATGATTTGAATCCCTTGGATTTTTATGCGATGGCAAAACTTACCGACCAAAAAATTTACAATTTGGAACAATTCAAGCGAAAAGATCTCGAAATTTTGGGACAAAATGCCGATGTCAGAAGTGCGTGCAGCTTGCAGTTCTTTCGAAAAAAGATTACTGTTAGTAAAAAAAAAGCAATAGGGGGGATTATTAAAGAGCATTTGCATTTCAAATCTGCACGCAGTCCTACTATCCGCAACATATCGACGTACCCTTTAGCTTTAATTTACCATTTCATGAATATTCCGTTGACCTGTAGTAAACCCTGTCCGCGCCATATTCGACTCGCTATTTTGAATCTCCAAAATTTGACTCCAGATTCGAAATCAGCGACCTCCAAAAACCCATATGGACTTATTTTAATGATGATCGAGAAACTCGATCGAATCCGACTCTGGATTCGCAATCATATGGCAACATTCAAGTCTCTAGCTTAAGGTGCTCTTCAGACAAGTTCCAGACGAACAGACAGACAGACAGACATCTATTAAACGATTTCTTTTCTTCTCCCATTAATGGCAATATAGTTTATTTCTGTGTATCATGAATATTTCGATGCATTCCAAACGTTTGCTCAAAGATATAATACCCTACATCTAGGGTATAAAAATGGGGAAAAACATAGTGGAAAAATTTCCAAACTGCCTAGATTTGTAGCCCGTACAAATATTTTTGTTGTTCAGCAGTAGCTAAGGGATATGCAAAGTGGTGAAAATATTTGAATTCTATATTGCGAGTAAATTCATTTTGCATCGTGACTAAACTGACTTCAGTAAAGAAACAGCATTTCCCGCTTTCAAAACAAAAAACTGAAACTTTAAATAAGTTATCTAATGTTAATAAATCAACAATAACGTCGTTTAAAAAAATTGTGTCATAATTAAGGGACTTTCTTGCAAATACTGAATTTGGTTCAGGACAGAAACTTAACGATCCGTAAAATTTATGTGGAATTATTTGATTGGTTCATAACAAACAAGCCAATGATGTTCCAATATCAAAAATTATTCTACGAGGAAATCAAAAGGAACTTAGGGAAATTTGGTGCAAACCGTGGTTGGATCTAGAATTTTAAGGAGCGTGATAGAATTCGCATTTTAAAATTTGCTGAACAGATTCTATCCAATTGCCGCTGAACACGGCTTATTCTGAAGTTATTACTTCATAACCCTAAATCCTAAAAGCAGGAAGCCGAGTTTTCGAAAATTTAAGCTATTAAGAGTACATATACATTTAGCGAGAACACTTGCACCCCTGGAAAAGATAACTGCTTTACATGAAAAATAAAGTAATGGACTATGCAGAAGTTACTAATACTAGTTCTAGGAATGCTTGTCAATCGCACTGCGATGCCGCTATTAGATACAAAGTTGGTGTTGTTTAAATTGGTGTAAAATGTTTCTTAGTGAAAAACAAAAAATTAAGGTAATTAATTTGTCAGAGCAAGAACTATCCCATACAGAAGTATCTAAAACAATAAAGTGTAATGATTCTAGAAAAATAGAAAAATATTTTCTCGAAAAAAAAGGGAAGTGGAAGAACGTGAAAAACATCGGAACGAGAAAATCAATTATTGAAAATTTTGAGCTTAAGAAATTTTTTTGCATATTCATTTAAGTCACGCAGAGAGTTCATGGAGCAATCCTTAAACATAATTTCCCGTATAGCAGTGCGAAACAATCTTTGGAAATTTAGCTTATTAACACGGAAACCTACAAAAAGATCACTACTCTCTGCGGAAATGCGAAAAAGAGGACTCGACTATTCTATCCAGTCATCGATGTAAAAACTATTGTATTCTTTGATGAATCAAAATTCAAATTACCATGTCCAACCTATTCACTTATTTGTTAAAATCTGCTATAAATTACTTTCAGTGTAGTAAAACTACAGTTTTCCACCGAGCTGCACCAACTGTATTCTTTCATGAAGTTTACACCAATCTGATTTTTTTTACTTCATAGGGGAAGAACAGAACAAATTTACGATTTTTGGAAGTGTCCAAACATCTCGTAGTCATGTAAGGGTCGGTATGATAATAAAGGGCACCGAGGGAACAAATAAATCTTCTTCAGGAGTACTCGATTTTTACTCGCTTTGAAGTTATGGAGGCATTTGTTCTTGTTTGAAGAGATTCGCAAGTTTATTCACATCTTTAACTGTATTTTTAAACGCTTTAAATTGAATTATTGTGTAATTCACGACAAAAAATTAATGAAAAGATTGGAAAAACTTGAAATTAAAATTTCGTGTGAATAAAATGGCATAAGTAATTCAAGAGGCATAGGGAAACTTTTTAAAATCCTCCAAACAAGAGGAAACAGTTGGCCGGCCCAGTATCTTCTTCTTATTTAGATGATAAGGCAGTTTGTAAAAGGAACAAAAACATTTTTTAACGCAGATACAATCTTAAAATGAGAAAAAGCAGTTAAAACAGGCACGATCCTAAGAGGCATATCGTTAAAGGAGCAAAAGTATAGTTAACGGGATAAGGATTTGATAGGACACATGGCTTATGACAATAAAAGTCTTAATATTTAGATTTAGTAAGAAGATCTAGACATATGCCAAAGAAGGATTTTTACTGGTTCGCCGATCTAAACTTATACCGAAACAGAACTATACAACCGCAATATCTTAAAAATAAGTAGAAATCGGAAACCCTTCTAGAAGACTTCTTTACTCTTTTTGGTGCTCTCTATCGCCATATAAAATATCTTGCCCTATCTTACAGATAGCCTGTGCAGCGAAGAATATCATGAGGTGATAGGTGTTGGAATATATACTGAATTCCAAGCAGTATACAGTTTATTTATATATTTCGAAAGAGGTCGGAAATATAATTTATCCGTGCACCCAAATATATGAGATACATAATTTATACTTTATCAGATGTTGCAACGGAAATACATTTCATATGTTCTTTAGTTGACTATTAGTGCATCGAACTTTGCCGAATATCGTAATAATCAATTACATCTGATGAACTAAAGTAGATCTAAAAATAAATAAAGAAATACTTTTAGTAATTTCCCCTTGATTGGTGGCTTGACTGATCTAAACATCTTTACGTACCTTGTTGGGAGCTTCATAGAAAATTCTATTTCGAAAAATATATAGAAAAATTCACATCGATTTAATGATTTACGTCATAATGAAAAATTACATGAATAAATGCCTCAATTTTTGGTAGAACATGGATGAAACCTTGTATGATAATTTAGACGCATTTTTACAACTAAAAATTAAAAACCATGCTCACCTGATGAAAGGTTTGTTCTTCTTCAAAAACCAAAAAACTGCAAAATAATTCAACATTTCAAGAAAAATAAACCTTTTCTGCAATCTAATTTTGCATTTTGATTTGTAGCTTAAAAAACGGATTAAAATTAAATTTCCAATGATATAATACTTTTCATTGGGTGATCCTTCTCACTAAAAACAGGGACTTTTCGTGGTGTAATGACTAGGACTAAACACACATTAAAAAAACTTGAGTACTTACACTGTTGTGTCATGTTGAGCATTTGCTTCCTATACTGTTCACGCGCTCTTTTAAGCTCTTCTTCGAATTGAACTTTATCGTTCTGGAGTCGTCGAACATGTGCATTAGTACTTTGAATCATTGAATAAAATGTATTTGAATTCTTCTTGGAGCAATCTCCACGTTCCAGCCACGCTATCAGAGTTTGAACGGCTTTCAGAAAGGTTTCGTCGTTTTTCAGCTTTTCGGCAATATTACTTGCTTCATGTTCAGTATAATGAACAATTGGTGGTGGTGACATAGATCGAAGCCGGTCGCGCTCCAATCTCTCTCGATGCCTTTGCTCTCTTTGAAGTTGCCTTTGTTTGCATTCCCATTCGTATTGATCGTCACGAGCTTGAGCGTAATCAACATGCAAACGCCCACAATTTGCAGGTTCCGTACTATTTGCTATTCGAATTCTATATCCGGATAAGTAAATTGCAGAGTCCACAGAAGCCTCAAAAACAAAACGAATATGACAAAAGTTCTTTTTGGATAGACGAAGAGTAGTTATTTCTCCACAACTTTCAAATATTTCTCGAATTAATTCTTCAGTAATATTTTCGGGTAACCCTCCTACAAACACTGTTCTGCAACCAGGTGGCCGCTCCCGAATAGTAGGTGGCGGAGCATTCGGATTTGGCGGATATAATGTGCAAGATTTACACGTAATAATCTCTTTTACTTGGACAGGTACAAGCGATTGTTGTGGCTGAGCATTATCGTTTGAAGTGTTGCCTTGTTGCCCTCCTGACGGTGGTAGAGCTGCCATCAGAGGAAATTGCTGCATCTGGAGCATAGTTGCCGGATCCATCATCATTCCAGGCATCATCATAAACCCCTGTGGATGTGTATGATGAGGATGTTGTTGGGGTGGTCCTACTCCCATCATTCCATTGAGAAACATTTCACCACCCATTAAAATTGGTTTATTGGACATTGTCGCTTGACAACTATTATTATCACTGTTATGAATGGAAGATTCATCATCTGTTGCACTCGTACTAATTTTATGTTCCCGAATTGATCTTTTTGATCCCTCAATGTTATTTTGAGTCTCATTATCATTTTCTAAATCCATTGGCCCCGCTCCCATTTGATTGTTATTTGAGTTTTTATTGCATTTGTCTAAATTTTTGTTTTGTGGATTATTGGAATTCTTAAATTCTAAAGGATTATCATTTAATCCGGCTGGCAAATGTGATGTTAGGAGAGATGGTGGTCCCGATATGGGTGGCATTGTACCTGCTACTGCTAGTTGTGGCATAAAATTGGTTCCGTTTGTTATGCTGCTCATAAGTGGAACTGGAAAAGAATAAAATGTAATTGTCATCAATATGATATGATAATAATGTGGCATTTAAAGAGATCTGCCGTAATGCTAATTATGAGGAAGAAGATAGACTCCTCTATGGTCTTGTGCAGACAATTAAGTTCGTAAATTTTCTTTCTACAGCCTTTACATTTTTGTTTATTTAAAAACAAAACAAGTTTTACTCTGAACTACGTTTTAGCATGATAACACAAAGAATTTTAAATATGCGTGAGACATGTGCCACTAGGGCGTGAACTATAACTAAGTCAAATTTGTCTCTTATTAAATTTCTTATTCGAAAAAAACTGAGGTGAAAAATGAAAAATTGCTTTAACACGTTCACGCCGGGGCGAATATCTACGTTTTTTCGTGTGAGGCGGGACTGTCTTATCCCGTTACGCTTCGTGGGGCGGACCGACACTGTTGCGAGTTCGAACCAACAAACATTAATAACAAGAAGGCCGACTCTGTCAAAAATTCCAAATGAAAGAGACTACTATCCAAGAATAAGATGACTGTATACATGAAAGCAAAAAGTCAAGTGTGACCCACCGGTGGGTCACGCCGCCCCACGGAACAGTAAAGTGTGACCCACCGGTGGGTCACCCCACCTATTTTCCTTTTTCCTTTTATCTTTTTTCTGCTTAAAATAAAACACTGAGTTAGTTTATTTGTTAAAGTTTCTTCTTTTCTGGTTTGGTTTGATGGGCATTTTAAATTATTAGGTTTCAATCAAAACAAATATAGAAGATATTTGTATTAAACGTCTTCGGGTAAAAG
>QYTT01084152.1:12468-25906 GCA_006980735.1 Dasypogon diadema
TGGTGAATGATAACTCGAACCATTTTCCACGGGTGTTTACCAGGCGTCTTTTCAACATAAATCTCCGCCACCATTGAAAGACTGCAGATGTATGCCAGGTCTGTCGGACACCTTTCTGAAAACGTTCTCAGCCCGCATTACTCTTTTAAAAAAAACTTGGAATTGCGAATAATTGTTTCGAACATAAATTTTCATAAGTTTGTCACATTCTCTGAGTTCGCTTGTGAGTGCAAACTTACATGTTATGAAACGCTATTGTATATACTATATTTCATATACATCTACATGCCCTAATGTACACTACATTTCCCTAAATGCAAATTATTCAACAAAAGCCATCGATGGGGAAGTTATCGTCTTCTTAACAGAGTGTATTTTTCTAATTCGTGTTCTTTTTTATTAATCTTGTCCCAAACATAGATGCTGCAGTAGTTCACATTTTTCGACATTTTTACAAGTTTCAAGTTAAAAATGATGTTTCATTACCCATTGCAACGGGAGTTCAAAGAACACTCACCGTGGGTTCAAAACATTTGTAATAAAAAGGAGGAAGATAAGGAGATAATCATTAAAAGTGCCAATTTCTTCAGCACTCCATGTACGCGAAATAAACGTTAAAGACCACACTGAAAGTTCTTACATTTCAAAAGAAAGGCTGTAAAGTAGGTTAATTCTGGAATATATCAAGCTCTTCTAGCTTTTAGTACAGTACGGATCGCAACGATTCTAATAGATTTGATTTTCCAACGACCATACTATGAAAAACTACTCAAGGTATTGAAATTGCAAGAGTACATTTGCTACATACTAAAAATAGGACAAACTGTTTAAAAATTAGGTCATTTAGAATATTTCCGCAAATTTTCTCTGGGACAAATTTAAATAAACAAATCAGCAAAGAAAATAACTTATTGTCAACAGGAGCCACAAAAGGGGTGTTATGCAAATTGTTGTCGAAAATACAAGATTAGAATATTCTCAATCCTTAAGATTTCTTACCCATGGGATGTAGTGGATTCCCTTCAATTGTTCCATATCGATACGACATGGTTCCAATTCACTTAAAGCGCACTAACAATTCCACTAATCTTACTAAAATTCCGTCCTTTGAAAATTTGCAAAAATAATCTATATGAAATGTCGTCTTGACATTTCGTCGTCTGTGCTTAAACTGTTCTTGGGGGCGGAGACACAAACCAATGACAAAGTTCTCAATAACTCAAATGAAGATGGCACTAAACTCGATGTGAGGTAATAGTTTTTGTTTGCCCCCCAGTAAATTATATTACAAACAAAAGAGCTTTTTATAATTCTATCACTATGTAAATAATATAATAATTTACTATAGAGCAATTTATAACACAAATTTGCACTTTTTGTCTCATAGTATATGCGATTTTAATGTCTACGGTTATTCCTTTCATCTGGATGTCGCGATGAAAAGTAGAGTGTAAAAATAGCTATGGCAGATGTCATTTTTTTGTATTTGTGAATTCGCTACCGATTTTATTTAACCGTTTTATTCTCTCCGCTTCTTTTCTCATGATTCACGCCACTGTAACGAGATTAACATCTTTACAAGAATAAGTAATTGTAAATTGAGTAATTGTCGCATAATAATTATCCTCAAGTATCAAGTAAAATGCAGAAAAACGGAGTAAGGTACATAGACGCAATCGCGCTTGGTGTTACATGTCTCGCTCAACCGTTAAATCTGGACAAAAGAGATGTTATAGAAAATGGAACTTAAGTAAAATAAGGTAGGTCTGTGGATAATTAAATAAAGTTAAACTAGAATTTGATGATATTTCGTGGTTATGTACTATAACTAGGTGAGTAGAATTTTATCAGTTTTGAATTATCTCCATCCATCACACTGCACAAATTGTACGAAATTTGTTATTAGTCATTTTGGAAACATAAACTGAACAAAACAAATACACCAGAAATAGCTGCTAAGATAAATAAGTAGCACAACCACTTTCCGTGGATATCTCAGAAATGTTCCCTAATTTTAGTACTGAACCCACGATTAAATTTTATATTAATTTTTCTATATCCTAAGATTTTGATAAGTTGTAGGGAAATGGAAAACAAGCTACATGCATTTTATATTAATTGCTTCTACTCTCGTAAAAGGGTAAAAATAACCGAAACTAGGTACACAATTGTTATTTTTTTCATGCGTTATGCGACGAATTTTCAAAATTACAACTGCATTAGGGAATATACCAAGTTAAAAAGATAAAATTTACTTGGAAAGAAATAGTGAAAAAATATCACACATTTTTTCGAAAAATTGCTTGCCTTACAAGTGCCATGAAATATAGTGTGAGTGGTGTTCCAACCCTTCAAAATGTAGATGTGAAATAGGGTTTGTATCTTGCCAATCACTCAACTGATTTTAATAAAACGACCACCTAAATCCATGCAGTCAAAGTACGCTGCAACTGCCTCCTTTAGTACGCTAGAGAACAGAGAGTGAATGGAAGTAATCTTAAAAATCTGCTTTCCCCTAGCGAACTTGTTAACGAAAACAATATCATCCCCTTTAATTGATATTTTTTACATGTTAATGAGAAACAGCTTCCTTACGTGTTACAGGATCTGATAAATCTCCAAACCAAAAATTGTATAGGAGTTTGGAGGAGGCAATTTTAACTTCTTTCAAAATAGTTAAAACTATAATATGCCCCACATATTGAGCTAGGCAGAGTACAAAACGTCGTATACCCTTAACTTTTTCCCTTGCTTCCAGAATTCGTGTTTCTAAATGGTCCCTCGTATCACTTTTTGTAGAATAGACATATTTCCTCATAATGTCCCATACAAAAATATTTATTAGTATCAGATCGGATGATTTTTGTAGCCGACTGATAGCTACATCTAGGATATCGTTTAATCTAGGACTCAAAAGTAATTGTGAGCCAATAGCAGTGTTTTTTTGCGACAAGATCTAGACCTATAGGCAAAAAACGATCGGAATCTTATTGGAATTAGTTTTATACGTTGGCAGTACCAATAATTGGTGTTGTTGCATTTATGTGGCTGAGTGAGATCCGGATCTTGAGATCTGTATGGATCTTGTGCAAAAAAAGGTCTTTTCCCTTACTTTTGCAAGTAAAATTTCCTGCATTTTCTTTATTTATGTAGCAGGGATTTACACTGCAGGAGATAGAGAAGGACTTCCTGGAAAATAAGAAGAATGACATGTCTTGCGCTCTCAAATCCGCAAATGATATTTGACATCTGCCAGTAAGGAAAGTGCAGGCTTCCTTTCAGACTAATATTCTCTGCAAAACCCGGAAATCGTACAAGCAAATAGGTTTCTATCTGATTAATTGTAGTTTACTAGGAGACCCCTGTGCAATTGCACAAATTGAATATGAGTGGCATAACGTTTTTATATGTTCCCTCAATTTGCACCTTAATTTTCAAAGCGCGTTTTTTTCAGAGGTGTCCCCTGTAGGCCTAATCCTCCCATGCAAGGAAGCAATAAAAAGACACTTGCAAAATATTTTACCATGCAGAATAATGAAATGAAAAAAGTTCCACTAAATCCATGTATTGAATACTTATCAGTGGCAAACAACGAACTTAACACCAAAGTTACCCATGAACGCAACCCCAAAGTAATGAACACAACCCCGAACTGATGCGGATCAGTGTTGCCATTATAAAACTTCAAGAAAAGCTCGATGAAATTCCATATAAAAAAAGTGGCTGAAATACGGAACCGGGAGCTTTCTTTGTATAATCAATATATAGATTAAATACATTTAAAAGTTATTGTAGTTTCAATCTACAGACTTCTATTTTTATTTTACCTGCTCTTCTTCCACTCTGTTCCCTCTATTCTATTTTATCCTGAGTTCTAGTTGATTTCAGGGCATCTAAAGCCTGGTATAAGAACAAGTATGTCAATTAGCTACATTTTTATCTTCATCTATGATTTGAAATACGTTGATTCAGTATATATTATACTTCTTTAATATTTTCATGAGCATATGATTTGCTTTGTTTTTTGTACTTGTTGAAATCATTCAAATTTTTTATTTCATCTGGCAATCTGCAAAATACGAGAATCGCTGTATTTTTTAGACATTTTAACTTTCTATTGCCCTTGAAGATGAAAGTCATGAATGTAACATATTTCTTGTATTGTAGCTGTGTTTGGCTCTCATCTCCGTTAGGAATATCCTTGTGTTAGCAATCTTGTTCTTTATTTCGCATATCATTTTAGCGTTTTCCACGAATATCAATTGCTTCAAACTCAGACAGTTTGTAAATTTGAATAACGCACATGTAAAAATAAATCTGTCTAAGTTAAAAATTGATTTTATTGCTTTATTCATGATTTTATGCACTCGTAATTGCATTGTGTCACTGTATTGTGACCAGTTGTATAAATAAAATAAGATATTAACAATTTATCGTAGCAGTAGGTAGAGAATGCGTAGCTGACTATTTTGGTAAAGGCAATCCAGAAACCGGTCCTTATTTTGCGGTTTCTAAAAAAGCCATCTCTAAGGGACCCCTCCTATTGACTAACTGCTCAAATACGGCATAATACTTGAGACTGAGAGGAAATAATACCCACGGAGTAAATAAAAGCATACTTTTATGATGGATATTGCATTCTCCTCTACAGAAATGCTTCTTACACAGTCTATTATACTCTTAAAAAAATTAGAAGACTTTCGTGATATATGTACAAAGTTTTAAGTAAATACATTATGCAATAAAAATTTATTTACATTTACTCATACTCATATGCGGGTGTATCAATATTCCACCTTCATGGCGGTGGTCTGGTGTTTCTTATTTTTGTCTGACGGCCTATATCTCCATTTATTTTGTTACCTCTTTTCTTCAGCATGTCCTTTTTTGGCGCCTTTATCGGTTTTTTCATATATTCTCAACTCTGAAACGTTTTGAGCGTCGATGCAGTCTCTTGGTTGATATTCCTTGATTGCTTGGGAAGTGGCCGACGAGAACTTTGAAGTGAGGGATTTTCTTATCTTCAACTATCCTTAGAGCTGTTCAGTCATTTCATAGTGTCCTGATAGATGAAGAATCTGAGATTGGAGACTAAGAATTTTGGTTTAGCACCACTTCCTCTCTTCTCCAGTATCTGATTGGCTGTTACTTCCTTTAAAGCCTCTAGCTGCCGAAGTTAACAGCTCCTCCGAGAAATTAGCTGCCATTGTGCCCATCTTGATACCTTTCAGGGCATCTATATTTAATGGATTCTTGGCAAGAATGTACTCTGAATCTTAAGTATGTTTGGGTTAGCTTCTATTGACGCAGAAGCCTTAGCCGTTTTATACTGTGGTCCGCTTTCTAAGTCACCTTTTTTTCCTGCCTCATATGAAAATGAATGGTGAACCAATGAACCGACTTCTGCCATGACATTTTATCCCTAGTAGAAAATCTGTGTGCCAAATTTGTTGGCCTATTGTGCTCAGCACTATTTAAAGTTTCTCCATTAGTCCCACTCTTTCAAGAAAGAGAAGTATCTTTTTGAAGGAAATGTCCTATGCAGACTCAGCAGATGTACCCCAAGCAGCTGGAATCGACATCGTGCAACTGCCTCGCATTCGCATAGAATGTACTCCGACATTTCATCCTCTTCGAGATAAAGTCTACATACCTCGGTGATTTCAATGCCCATCTGATTAAGGTGCCTGCCAAGCTTGCAGTGTCCTGTAAGGACTCCTACAACGATTCTTATCTGATTCTTTGGTAGTTGTAGTAATTCCAAAGTTCTTTTTTGGGAGGGGTTTTTGACAAATCTTTTAGTTTGCTTCGATCGTTCCACACGACAGTCTAATTTTTTTTGATCCAGAAACAAATTATCATATTGTCATTGGCTTTTTCAGTCCCTTCAATCCAACAAGATGTTACATAATTGGTGTTCTTACCTGCTATATACAAATTCTCCTAAAAGGTTTCTTTGTTGAAATTGTTATCATGTTTATGCAATGAAAATTTTCGGATCTGTTGTTGAAGTATAACCAGTTTCCAGAATAGCTTGATCGGTCCTCAGTCTCTCTCAAAATACTCTGCACTTATTATAAAAGCTTGAATAAAATTTTTAAAATCTCGAAGTATGTTTCTGTTAAATACAAAATTGATGCAGAAAAAATGGCAACCACAGATGCTTTTATAGCAAGAAATTGATACAATTTAGCATAATTAATTACCTCGACTGCGTGTTGATATGTCCATCTATCATTAGTCACGGAATTCATCAATCGATTAAAAACAGGAAAAGCCTGGAAATGGTTTGTGGATCGTAAAAGCATTCTAGTAATCTATAACGGCCACTCCTCTAATTTGATAGTGTCCGAGGAGACTCCAATTCAAAGCAAACCCACCTTGCATGGGCAAAACAAGCTCATTTCCTCTGCAATTTTAACGATCACCTTTGCAAGCGGCCCATCTGCCGATTGCTTCGCTTCGGTTTACCCGTATACATTTGATCTGGAGAATTAAGCAGGCTTAAGGCAACGTTGATAGCGATTCCAGTCGGACCAATTGAAAAGTGCTAAAACCTAGGAGTAATGCAATTTCAGGCGTTTCTTAAGATGGAAAAATTAATTAAGTCGTGGCCCCAGTTTACGCATTTGTCTCGATTACAGAAGCATCATCTGCAATTACCTGGCTCTTGGAATTTCTTACCTTGCCTACATCCTTGGTACTTGCCAATGGTTATTATCGTTCCGGACGGGATCTTAATTGTTAGATAGCTTCACTTTGCTTGCAGGGGGTCAAACGACGGGAAAATTAAAATCTACGCGAAATGAAATTATAGATCAATTCCATTTGATTTTAATTTTTGATATCTATGCACCCTTAGGAGATTTTAAAGGTCCAGATAATTATTTTCTTGGCAGATCTTAAGGCATTATTTCTCGGGCTCTTTATTTAATTATTTTCTCAGAAATTGTAATGCATTTCTCCTTTAATATGTCAAGCAGTTTCTTTGCCTTTTCCAGTTTTCTTTCTCTGAAATCTTATGTCAAGATTTTCTTTTGGTCTGACAATTTTTCCGTCTCCAGCCGAGTGATTTATGAATTTAAATTGTCAGATGTACGGACCATGCATAGCTAAACTAAATTAATGATTGCCCAATGACTTGCCAGAATGCCAGTTGCATTTGAGATAAGCCAAAACGAGGAGCTCGACTTATTAAAACGTAAATAGAAATATTTAAAAACAATGGTGTGCAAAATAAAAAGCAATCATGAAGTATTGTCCATGTGCTCGAAGAAAACTTATTTAATTCTATTGATTTAGATCTCTGTCGACAGCGGACGAGCTAAAACGGCTTGAGATAAAAGCCACGTCCAATATTTGGCTTGGGATGAACAGTGAGGCGTCTAAAGGTGCCAAGAGGTCAGCCAAGTAATCAATAAAGAGAAACACCACTTCTGCGGTGTTGAATCGAGGTTCAAGGAGCTCAGGCTCTGAATCCGAGCAGAGAGCTTCTTTTGTAGGAAGAAGTTGCACGAGAGCAAAGGAACAACCATCGACTAATCCCAGGGGAGAGGGCAAAATTGGTGGAGAAAAACCTTGAATGGAATCAAGGCGGGAAGAAGGCTGCGAATGCTAAGGCAATTAGTGGCCGTATGGCTTTTGGCTACCTCGTCACGAGTACCGTTACGTGGGTTAACAAAAATACAAGGAGTGACTAAGTGAAACTGTAGGTAAAATTACCAACCTATGGAACGATATGGACCTTAAGGTGGATTTCTTGCATTTCTTTAAGAATATGCAGAGGATCGCTATCCGAACCCTTGGACCACCAGGTTATCCGCGAGCTAGTCTAAGGATGGGACAATCCTTACCGTATTGTGACCGAGGAAAAAGGCGAATCCGATCAAACTCGCAGAGGGGAGACTCAACTGCAGGGAAGCATCGGCTGATTGTGGAGGGATATATATATTAGTAGAATTACTGGTTTTACAAAATGGGATCAGGAAACTGCCGGTAAACAAAGAAACACTCAACTACTACTTAGAAGTACAGTAGGAGACCAGGATTCAGGAATATGTCTTTGGTGAAATATGGGGTGCAGGTGGTGTTGCTGTCTTTACCCGGAAGCTAATCTCGGAAGGAACTCGGATCGTACGAAATTGCATGGCCACGAGTTTAGACTGAGATACGATGGAAAGAGTGATGTCTTTGGAAGGCCGTATGCGGCTTCACGCCCTTCAAACCTACAGGTCTGAAAGAGGTAATCACTGCTTTACTGCACTTGGGAAATATGCCATTGAACTTGAGATGAAACCTTTTACTAAAAATGTAATTCATGATTTCGAAAAAGATGTAATCCAAGAAAACTAAGGTTCAATCCCTGAAATTCTGAAATGCTTAAACGGGTCTTGCTAATTACCGAACGAGTATGCTGTACATTTTCATTAAATATGGTATTTCATCAGACAACCAGTTATTATTTCACTCGAAATATTTAATTTTAACCCCGCTTACATAAATATATTCAGAGAGAGTACAATTCATTTATGTTGTTGTATTGGGGTTGGGGTGGCCCACTCTTTCTTTTCTCAATCAAACAAATTTCATCTGTCAACATTTTTTATGCGAAATTTTTATATCATTAAAGCAACAATAATGAAAAAATGAAAACATAATATTTTCCCGAAAATGCATGAATACGTAAACGGGAACAGCGCAACACCCCACAGAAATAAAAACATGTCCTTTGGGTGTAGTTATAAACTCCAGAATCCTAAAATGTATTCCCTTAGCCCACTGCCCTTACTGAGGCACCCGAAGCCGATGGATGGTGAATTGCAAGCGTATCTGTTACTTATAGCGATGTATAGCGAACGTGATGGAAATTCAGATAAATATAGAGAAAAAAACGCATCATCGAAGGAAAACAGAAATTTTCCGAAAAGAAAAACACAAAACCACCGTTGTCTCCGGCTCAACTCCGCACTTGTTGTATATATGGAAACGTTCGAATCCTGGCTTGGAAAATTGAAGGAACGGTAGCTTGCTTATATATTGGGCTATTGGAGTGGGGTCGGAATGAGCTTTGTGTAAGAAAAATTGGATACAGTAGGATGCTGACAAGAGATCTTAAAATAAAAAAAAAAACAAACTTGTGGAAATTGAAAAATAATACCTAGGGCAGTATGGTAGTGCTGGTTCTGGTGCTGCTCTCGCCTTTGGTTTGCCAAACGTATTTCTGTGATTCCCATTCATATGAATGGAAATGGTTCCTGATTGAAAGGTACGTCAAAACTGTGCACCAGATGCATAGTCCGATAACAACATTGCCTGAATATATGCAGCAACGCAGTTGTCAATTTAGTAGAGTCGATGGATTTTGTCAGATAAAAAGTACAATTCGATGACTCCTCGTTTGGAGCTGAAATTAATGAAAAAAAAGTGGATAAAAAGTGTATTTTGCTACATGAGTTTCATTCCGTTCGGCATAGATAGAAACGTTTTTTTTTCATATAAATTGGGTTTGCTGGAAATTTTGCTCTACGTTTACTATGTAATATCATAACGTCGTATTTTTATTACCTACAACATCTCTGTGTAAGGAAAAATTGCGATTCGTCTATAAGTAATTTTTGAACCTCATTTTACGATACTTTATCAACACCAGCTAACAGGTATATAACCAAACTAAGGACCAGTTCTGACCCCATAAGCTTCCCAGAGCCCAATCCTTACTAAGCCCGAATTAAGAAAATGAGGATTTTGCCCTGCATTACTGTCCTTATGATGCATGTATTAACTCATTAGGTTTTCATGAGAGGGATTTCATTGTATGTGAAATCTTTGTGTCAAAAATAAGGAACAGTCAAGACATGGAACTCGATGGCCGAGCAGGCTGAAGCGTACGTCTGCAGATTTTCTCCTCTGTAGGCGTGAGTTCGAATTCAGCATAGGGGCGCGGTGATTTACATGGGTACCAGTGGTTGAGGCAATTCATTTGCAACATTTGTCAGGTTAAAACTTCCAACTCCCCACTTCCCTAATTTCCTTCCACCTAAGCTGTACTGTATGCATCATAGAGTTGTTCCTTAAGTTTAGGCAATTTTTTAAAAAAATAGAAAAGGAAAATCGAGTGAACCGCTGTAGTAAGTGATGTTCCGTAAGCTTATTAACATATCTTGCATGCCGTTGCGGAGCCTCATCCCAGCTGGGATAGGTAAATGTTTCTTGGCTCCATGCCGAGAAATGTGCCTTCTGGGCTAGAAGGCAAACTCAACCCAATGATAAATATATACATATATTTACTGTATCCCTTTATTGTATTTTCCTCGTCAGATTTCCAAATTGGCAATTTAATACTTCATCACTTAGCCGCAAATGGGGTAAAAATGAAAGAAAACATTATCCAACAACACACCAACACGCTGTGACTGGCATACTAAAAATAAACTTGTATTGCATGTTTGCTGTTGACGACGAGATGGGTATAAGAGTAGAGCTTATAAAGTTCCTGGATAACTCAAAAATTAGCGCACTTCTAATAGTTCACACTGAATGAAAAAATAGTTTTTATTTGTATTTTTTTAACGAAAATATATTTGTTGTCGTTGAACACCGGCTTAATCCCAAATTGCCATTCCTTTTACACAAACTAATTTAAGTTGGTCATTGACTGACATAACATTTGCCAACAGTGTGCTGTTTCTGACTGCTCTGGGACTCATGCAGAAAATAAATTTCAAAGCATTTTACTTTCTAATGTGTTTACAAAGCCCCAAGGAGCCAATAATTCTCTCCATTCAAAACGTTGAAATAAATTCAGAAGGTTTCTTGCACCGGGTCCAAATATAAAATGGAATGCATCTCTGGCTGTTGACGTTGTCAGTGCCAACCAATTTTACAAGACGATATGAAGGGACTCTGAATGGGGAGCCAAAAAAGCGTACAGAGCCGAATAAAAGATGTCCACATGTGCACTCCAGACGTGTCCAACATCTTGACAAAGGAATCTCTCTGTTTTCTTGGTATACAACTTGGTGTTGTGGCAGTAGCAATACTTTTAGAAGACCACAATTCCGGAGGTTGGCAAAGAAAGCGGTTCCCTTGGGATGATATTCGGTTGCCAATTTTATGGCTATTTTTGGGTTGCAGTACGCGTTCGAGGTGATGCACTTTGTGATGGTGTCATCATGTCGCCAAGAATAGGCTTCTCCAAAGGTTTTTTGCACTTTCCCTTGATGGGAGCCAAGAAGAGAAATGAGTCACGACGAGCAGCACACATTTCTGGGATATGCTTTGAGCGCTTAATTTATTTTTTGCCAACGAAATTTATTATTTTCGCGTTTCATAGCTGCGCGCGCATAATATTTTAGCGGGGTTGACTACCTCCGTTTGGTATCATATAGTGAGGATATTTTTGGCTAATTATGTTCACATGGAGGTTTATCCTCTGATATATGGCAGCTGGTTGAGGTAATTAGCTTAGATTAGCTGAAAGCGCTTTAATTCTCTCACTTCCTGCCTTATAGACAGTAGTCTTATACGCTTCAGTGTACTTATTCAGATTCAACTGTTCTGGGAAGTTCAGTTAGAATGAGAAATCTGACTAAGAAATGCTTACCTTGCCATAAAAAATATCTAAATACCTTCATCACGACAGATTATGGTACAAGTGGATATTTTATAATGGTTATAAGATGCCTATAACAGTCAAAAGGAAGATAGTACGAACATTAATTAGCTTCCTTCCATTCCAGTTGAGAGGAGAGTTCTTTATCTTGAACCACCAAGCTGTGTCAACGTTATACTCCCTGCATAAGCGCTCCATCATTCCCTCCTTATAAATTCATCCGGCAAATATTTCTGCAATTAATTTATGAGCAGCTGTATTCGAAATTTTATTGGTCGTAAAATAGTAGTAATCTTTGATATTATTTATTTTCATCTTGAATCAACAGGTTTTCCATATTTGATTCCAACCGCATCTCCAGAGATCGCTTGGAACGATGTTGATCTCCAGGTGATCAAGAGATGATCTTCATCAGATTGATCACGTCCAAGTAAGGCTCTGGTATAATCAATTTTACTGACGGGAAGGGCAGTCAAATGGCATGCATCATGCATGCACACACAATTACGAACGTCAACTCCGGTTGCCTCGGGGTCAGTTCGGAATGTGTACATACCAGAAGTTAGTGGCGGATGATCTTCACCTTGCACTTATCCCTTTAGCTATACTATTAAGAGGAGGATGAATAGGTGCAGCTAGCGCATTTGGATGCAGTTACGTGGATATCATGGGTCGGTGCATCTGCAATGACATGCACCTATGTACATCTGGGTACAATCTTTAAGATTTCGAGATAATTTGATTTGCTTCTTCATTTCGATCGTTGACTTAGTAAATTGATCGTTAGTCAGATCGTTTGCTTCGGCTTCTTGAAATGGCACTGGATAATTGGTTGAACACTGGTAGCTCTTCGGCTAATTTGTCGTTAACGCTCGTTATATTCATCCTGACAAGGTACCAATGACCAATTCCGTTCAGTCCTGTCTATATTCACTTGTCGGTTGAATTTCCAATGTAAGATTTAGTTCTTTTTTTTCCATAAACAGAGAAAATCGAATATCCGAGCAGGAAGTGGAATTTAAATAAACTACCAACAAAAAAGTGATTAGTTAGTAATAAGCGAATAACTCGGTCCGCTAAATTTGATATGTACTAAATTTATTTAGTTTTAGGAGTTACATTACACAAAATACAGACGAACGGCGGCCAATATCTGCAGTAATATAAAATTAATCGCAATGGGCTCAAAACACTGAATGTTTATACTGAACCTGCGGATCTTTGAAGTGAAGAAAGATATTTTTCATGTCACTCAATTATTATATATAAGGAATTAGTGATATCGGATAAAAAACGGATCTCCCAGAAGTTTGAGAATAGGGAAATATTTACGTATTTTATAACAGATTTAAGCACTTATTACTACAACATTTATTTAGACAATATTTAAATCTAAATCAATAGTAGTTTTCCTCATTTTTTTGTATGTGACGGTTCGAAGGGCTCTAACAAGTCTGGAAAATCGGCCCTTATCCAAATAAAAATCTTTAGAGGCTTCCATTAGGCTAGCTAGCCACAATAGAATGTAAAATGGGGTGAGGAACCACCTCCGTGATACTTCCGACCATCCTCAATCGTGCGCATAGGGATGTCTAACTTTCATAACGTACGACCGCAAACGTGCGTGGGGTAGCTTCAACCACCACCTGTCGAGGAGGTACTTTTTGAGTGTACTCCGGTGATCCACAAGGTCATGTTGCACGTAATTCTCTTGTCACCCTTTCGTCTAGTATCACGTAATAGAGGTGAATAATCGCCTTATCAAATCATAAGGAACAGCAAAGCAAAAATTATAGCGCACTACAAATTTACTAGTCCTCAGATTTA
>QYTT01084153.1:0-17882 GCA_006980735.1 Dasypogon diadema
TAAGACTTCTGATTTGATCTCTATTCTGTGCTTCAGGATTAACGAAGGTCACATGATGGTTATTTTGTCTCACGTGCACAGTGTAAAAATCTCGTTCGTAAACAGCCACATTAGCTTTAGGATTAGCACGAAAAGGCCATCGGGTATGCAGATTCCCAAAGCAAAATCCAATATATGTAATCTATGTATCTATCTATCTATAAGTATCTACTGAAGTGGTGGAGGATTAAAAGTATGTATTTCAAACAGGGTGATTTAGATAAACGTTATAAATGACTTAAATTGACAAGAAAATCAAAAAATAAACATCTTTATATTATCAAAACGGATATTCGAAATATTTATATGCCAATTAGAAAAATGCATTTTAAAAATTCTTCTTTAATTTTGAAAGCTTTTCAACTTTTACTAGGTTTCTGAAAAAGAAAATGCCAATTTATTCATACAGGTGTGAAAGTTCAATTCATTTAGCATAACCACCGAAATTTTGCTTCTATTACTTCTGCTTCGATTTTCTTGCCAGCTATGACGTTAGTTTTATTGCAAAATATAACCGCGCAACTCCAGCTTGTGTATTTTATTTATATTTAAAAATCATTTGGATATTTTATAGAAGTTAAAAAAAGGTTTCCTACCCTAACGAACATATTAAGAGGTTAGACCGTTAGGTTAGGCCGTCACTCCCGCCTAAAAACAAAGGGCAACATGTGAAATGGCACGAAAGAGTATTGAAAGTCCGAATAAAGACCGCTATTGAGCACGTCTCTAGTATTCAAGAGCATTTTTTTCCCGACTATGCAAGCAAAGGAGGGTAATTTTTTTACTATGATTGTAGGTATGTCTGATTGTTTGTTCCCTTGTATAACCTAATCGGGTTTACCGATTTTGGCAAACGAGATATCGTTCGAATCGTCTTGGAGCCAATGGTTATATTAAATTACGAATAGAACAATATGACAAATTTTAGGTACCTACCATATTGTTGACCACGAATTAACTCTGAAAAAAATTAAATATTGACTCCACTCGAGTGAGCCATCAAATTAAAGGTCTTCAAAAGACAAACTCAAAGAAATGCACAGTGGCCAGCAAAAGTATTCAAACACTGTGTAAATTTCTAATTCTGTTTAACGCATTTGGTAATAGTGGTCCTAATGTAAGAACTAAAATTACATAGATTAAATAAAACGCTCAGTGAAACAAAATATGCAACCCAAAGTTTTCAAACAATACAAAATTAAAAAATATTAGTAGTAACAAAAAATTATTATATTATCACGTCTTTATAAGCGTTAATATTTGATGTTTTTTTGCACTTATCACTGTAATATATCCCGGTGAGATATTCAACCATTCTTTAACAAGAGTATCTTTAAGTTGTGATTTTTTGGACATTGTACGCTTTCTTACATGATCTTCCAGGAAAGCCCACAGAATGACTGAGAAGAAGTGACGAGCATATTGTAATGTTGACAGTTGTAGATGAGCGATAAGCGCGCATTTTAAGCTGTGACCTTGGAATTATCATCTTGTTGAAAATAGTATGTACTTTTGAGTGATTTCCATTTTCGTTGCACTGTCCTTTAAGTTATCCTCTAAGATCGGCAAGTACACATAATTTCATCAATTATCACTAAATTTCTTGTCCTGGCTTTCTCCACATAAGCATGAGACCATCAGAACCAAACAAATAAAATTTACTCTTATCCGAGAATATCATGGAATTCAAGAAATCAAGATCAGTATTGGCATAATTTCCAGTGAATTTGGAGCGCTTCAATATGTTGAGATCGCTTAACTTAGGTTTTCGCTTGTTACTCCAGAGCTGAGTAATCTGCCCGATGTAACATTCTTCTCACAGTGTTGGAACTAATACGATTGAGATCGTTGAACCAATAAATGGCTTTTTTAACTTCTCGCTATATATGGGCAAGTTATTCTATTTAGGTCGAAAATCGAAATTAAAAATTTCAGCATAATGTTATGTTTCAAGGTCTGTAGCATTGATTTATACTATTTTTAAGAAGATCTATGTATGTGTGTGTGTATGCGTATGGATGTCACTTCATTCATTGATGACGGCTATGTTCCATTAAATTCTTATTAAATTCGGGTCAATCGTTTTTTAGTAAAAAATAAAACAAAAAAGAAGAACTGAAAATATCAATTTTATAATATTTCGGAAACTAATTACTCTACAAACTTCGTTCTGACGCCTTATAATAATGACTTATATATTATTTATTGTCCCGTTTTGAGACCAGTGGTAATCAAATTCTGTCTTACGAAAACTTAATAGTTTTCAAAGCCAGGTTTTTCCAAAAATAATGGATTTCAAAACGTAAGCTTACTATTCTTAATTCCGAACTCCAAACTAACGCATAGAGTTAAGAGCAAAGTTTTATTTAAAAAAAAAAAGTATATATATATTCACAACGTTAGTTTTATCTCGTCTATCTCGATACGAAAACTATAGGATATTTTAGACAATTATATTAATGTAAACGGCACTAAAAATGATCAACCGCCCTTACATTATGATACCGTAAATACAAAAATGAGCTAAGTATCATTCTTTTTATTACCATAAACAAAGTTTACAAGAAAATGGTAATTTACAATGTGATATAAAATGAAGTTGAAAGGCTTGTTAAATTCCATTTTTCTGAGGAATCAAAAGAAAAACAAACAGAACAAAGAAAGTAAATAGCGAATTTTCCCATATATACCGAATACTATTGGTACGGCTAAATAAATTTCGCTCACTCTAATAAGAGTTCTAACATTTAATTCACATAAATATTCTTACAGATTGAAAAATTCCGACAATTATCCAGCAGGGAAAAGGGTACACGTTTGTCTGATAATTTCCGTGAAGTACAACCCCTTGGAAATCGCAGGGTATTTCTGCGTGAGGGAAGCAACCAAATCCGAAGAGAAGATTTCGATAATATCCATCACTCAAAATGGCAATGGTATAATTAATTTTTCAATTGTATTTTTTTTTGGTTGTGCTAGTCCATTAAATTTTATGAATGATAAGTTTGTTTTAATTCAGCTTCTTACAACACTAAAGATATTCTCTGGTGAAGTTTCACTCTTTATCTATATATTTTTATAAGGATTGATAAGATTCTGCAGGCAAATATATTGAAGGCTTATTCATAAAACTTTGCAGGCCCATTTTTCGAATTCCAAATTATAAAGGAGCGGAAAATTTAAATTTGGCGCCATCTCTGCTGCTGTGCTTTGACAGTTAAATAGTTAAATTATTATGGTAGTTCAATGGTGAACAGTTCGCCATTATTAAAAAAATTATTCAAAAATGATGAAAGTTTGATTCGCAAATTGCATCCAATTTTTGGTAGGCTAAATATTCAAGAGTGCATCAACTTTGAAGAAAAAAATCGAAAAATTCGAGGATACTGGGTCAATTATTGATGTCAAACCATCAACACATCACGTGAAACGCTGATCGTGCAATCTCCCGTTTCGGCGAACAGAATTGGCCGCCTAGATCGTGCGACTTAACGCCTTTGGACCTCTTTCTCTGCGAAAGCTTAATACAGTGAAATCTCCTATAACGGACAACTCTCTTAAGCGATTAATGTTTTTCGACCGTGCTAAGGTTTTTCAGTCGTTTTTTACGGCTGTACTAAATAGTAGAGTCAATAGTGTAGAGAACATCAGTGTCATTTAAGTGAGTACTTACCGATTCTCCTGTTCCTCTTCGTTTAAGAGCTACAAATTTTGAAGCTTTTCAATTAACAATGTAAACAATCATTCCCAGAGCAATAAAAAAGGGATAAATTTATGTCAGTTGAATATGGGCAGGTTTTTAGGATGATGCTCTTCTGGAAATTTTACGATTTTCAAAAAAGAGCAAGATGGAAAGGTTTTTAGAAGGGACCCCTACTTTCAATACTTGAAGAAGTATCACTAACTTTAACAAATTAAATATTTCACCAAGACAACGCGCCAGCACACTGTGGTTCAATTGTTAGTTATTGGTTAACAACGACCTTTGATTTATGGATTGGATGGGGTGGAACTATCAATTGGCCGCCAAGATCACTCGATCCTCACACTGATGAATTTCTTGTGATGAAGGAATACGTCTGTTCTACAAAAGGAAATTGATACGCGGGACCGTTTAAATACGCACAACCGAAAACATTAGGGGTATTTTACCCACCATCGATCTGTTTAGAAGAATTGAGCGACGCTATGTACTCTGCTGGAATTTTCTCTTAGTATTCATAAAAAGGGACGCAGAATAGGGGCGGCTTGGGAAGAGTGTGATTATTCCTCCTTCGCCCGTGAATATGGCCCTGGTGGATGACAGACTTTCTTCGCCTGTTAATTTGGTGCATTTAGTGGCTGAACATTCTTTTGCCCTCATCAAGTTCCGGCCATCTCCCTCATTGGGACATGTGGGGAGTACATTTGTGACTTGTGATGCGCTTATAGCTGAGCATAGTCCTCCTGTTCGCGATTTTCATGCAGTCCGTAATTTAAAACTAGTGCTTAAGTCCGTTGAACCTGCGGTTGTTTCGCTGAGAGTGACACAACAGCCAAGGGCATTCTTTGTATCTAAACTCGATCCCTCCACTTCTGCGGCTAATGTCAAGAACTTTGTTCGTTCGAAATGCAATATTGATTCTGCCAATCCAGTTTGTTGTGAACGGGCCATTCTCGCGTATTGGTATCCTGTTCTAACTACAACCCAGGCTGTATTTGATTTGATTTCTTCACTTAATTTTTGGCCGGATGGCGTTGTGGCGCATAAATTTATCCTCCGGTTAAAAACCTCTAGTAGGAATCAGTCCTCTGAGCGTGTCTTACATCCGATGAAGCATAATAAAAACACTAGGAAGGCTTTCCCTTTATTATCAGAACGTAAGGGGAATACGTACTAAGGCTAACAATATATTGCAATCCTCTCTTTCGTCTTGCTTTGATGTCATTGCTCTTATCGAAACTTAGTTGCATCATGGCTTCCGTGATGCCGAACTCTTTAACCAGTCCTACCGAGTTTTTCGTAGACAGAATTATTGACTATGAGGCCCGTGATGATGGGGTGTTAATAGCGTGCAGAACACAATTATACTGTACCCATTTGACCCTTCCCACTTTTTCTAATATACTTAACGGAGCTTGTGACTCTTAAAATCTCATTTCCTCGACAAAACATATATTTGCTTTGTTGCTATATCGCACCGAATGTGCTTTAATTGCCTTGATGACGAAGGTCAGAACCTCTATGACATCTTGATGCATATTTTGAATCATATTCATGGTTTGATGTCCCATTGATGGAATTATTTTGTTAGGTGATTCTAATTTACCCAATGTTCAATGGGTATTTAATTATGAAGACAATAACTGCCTTCCGGGTGGTAGCCCAACGATTAGTGAGCTTCAGTTTCTTGACGCCATTGCTTCTGGCTTACACCAGCTAAGTAATGTTAGGAATGCTTTGGGTAGGCAGTTAGACCTAGTCTCCTCTTCTGACTACAGTAATGTTATAGTTTAGTCTACCCGTCAACACCAAGAGGAAGGTTAACGGCTACCCCTCTTCTATGACTTTCAAATGTTGTTCCAGTGCTGATAGGGGTGTTGTTTGTAATATGTTTGCCACTTTTTTTGAGAATGCATTTCGAGCCGCAGAATTTGAGCCTGATGTTGATTTTTCACACAATAGTGATCATCCGGATGCGGCAGACATATCTCCGTTGATTTCTGATGAAATTATTACGGAACACATCGGTTAATTTTGACTTTAGCTGTGGCCCTGATGGTGTACCTACTGCGGTAATCAAATCGTGCTTCAGTGCCTTTTTGGTTCCCCTGAGCATCCTTTTTTGTAAATCTCTTAGTAGTGGAAATTTCCCACGCCTATGGAAAAGTTCCTTCCTTTACAGATTTCAGCAAAAGACTTTTGATAAACTTTCTCATTCGGTTGTTATGCTTAAATTAAGGAAACTGGGATTCCCAACTACATTTTTGAAGTAAATTCATTCCTATTTAACTAAGAGGTCTTTTCAGATGCTGCTTCATGGTTTCCGCTCGAGGATTATAAATGCCACTTATGACGTACCCCAGGGAAGTCAACTTCGCCCCCTTATCTTCATCATCTCTATTGATGACATTGTGGGTATCTCGAGACACTCCAGAATGTTGATTTTTGCTGATGATATGGACATCTTTTCATTTATTATGACATGAACGACTGTGTTTCCCTTCAGATGGACCTAAACGTTTTTTACGATTGGTGTTGTCGGAATGATTTGGAGCTTAGCATAAATAAGTGTGAGGTCATGTCGCTCTTTAGAGGCCACGTTCCCTTTGTATTCGGCGACACTTTCTCCGGTAATAATACCACACTATTTAAACTTAAACACGCCTACTATTTAAAAGAAATCATTCAAAATAGAGCACCTTATATTTTGTACAATATACACAATAAATTATACCTAGCCTGATCAATTAAGTACTTAGACGTAAAATCAAGCCATATCTGTAAAAGTTCGTTAAATGTACACAGCTACATGATAAAACTCTGAAAAACCTTAATAATAGATATAAATAATTCTTACTTTAATTACACTACATGAGAGAGACATGACTTTTAATTCGAATAGAAAGATCGTCGAGATTTAACTTGGCTTAATATCTCAGTCTTGTTCTTCCTTAGCTGACATAAAGATTTTTTGGCATAAAAATGTCGTAGTTCCTACAAAACAATATAAAATACATTTTATATATATTCAAAATACTTTTGATAACAATCTACCAATCATGTTTCGCAACCATAAAGGCTTTTTCTGCCAAATTACACCTAAATAATAAAAAGGCACGCCGATAATTGTAATTAGCACTCCCATTCCAACTTCAAAGGGAGCTGCATAGCAAGGTACAACAATGAGGAACGCACAAACAATAACAAACACTATAGGGATCCATAAAGGAACCTGCAAATTAATTTTAAAGACACATAATTACAGTATAATTGGAAAAAAAATCCACCTACCTTGATGGGTCGCTCCATATTTGGGTATTTGTATCTAAAGTAGAGCACTCCGCCTACTGAAAGCATAATGAAGAATGATTCTACTATACTGCTATACGTAATTAGAACATAGACGTCACTTATAAGCAACATAATTATCGACAGAATGCACTATAATTAAATTAATGTTACTTTCAACTTTTCAAAAACCAACTTTCTCTTACCAGAAAGACTAATGAAGGAGTAGGAGTGAATTTTTGAATGTTAATATGAGAAAGTAGTGCTGGCATATGACCATTTCTAGCACCCACAAAACACATGCGAGATGATGTCATTATATGCACGCTAAGTCCTCCGAATGCAGAAATTGCTACCATAATCGGGATGACAAGAGACCAAATGCCCAAAACTTTGTTACCGAATGTCTGAAAATTTTATAGTTATAGTTTTCTGTAATTAAAAACTGTAAAAGTACCATAACAACAATTCAACTAGTTTATCAGGGTAATAAAATATACGTGAGAAGGGAGTAATTCAGAAACAATGATACCTCTATGTAAATATTAAGTATAAGCAAATTGTTCGAAAGTGTTATTAAATATAGAAATTGGGAGTAATAAAATTGCAATATTTGCTGATTTGAAAATTCTGCTCTACTTAGTTATGAATACTTGCATTATTTTATTATAATCATATTTAGCTCAAAGTTTACAAAATGTAGAATTGATTTGGCAGCCGAATGGCTCAATTTTAAATACGCAATAACCCCCAAAATGAAAAAAAAAACAAATAGTTAACAAACAAAACATACATAATATACTGTGAAGCTGAAATTATTGCACAGTTCATACCGCTTGAATTATCTAACACTTTTCAAGCGGAAATAATATGGACGACGTAAACAAAATCTACATATGAGCTGTTTATTCTAGAAGTGGCCTAAGTCCACTTTTACACTTATATTTCGGGGAACGTGACTTAGGCCACTTTCAAAAAAACGACTTATATGTTTATCCTTAAAAATGCATTACGCAGATAGTACAAAAGACTTAAAGTGCTTTTAATTTTTAGACTTCTCTCTCTTCTAGATTTGTTTCATGAAATTCATGTGACGTAATTTATGAATGGCCCCGTTACGTATAACACTAAATCTGCCTGCTTATCTAAAGAGTTCAATCTTGAATACACATGCTGTATTAATTCTTATTCCTTATTCCTGGTTTAAATTTGAGTGTATGAACTGTGAGTAGTTTAACAGAGAGTAATTAAAACCTGCGTGCCCAGGGTCTGTTTTTAAATAATATTTTAATTAAAGTTTTTAAAATTCTTGAAATTATGATATATAACCTATCTGAATACACTTACCACTGCTATTGCGTCAGATGCAATCATTTGTTGCGGTGTCAATACGGCCAAGTAAGCCATGTTAGCAAGAACATAAATAGCAGTAACAAGAGGCAATGAAATGTAAATAGCTCGTGGTAAATTTTTGTATGGATCCTTTAATTCTTCAGTCATAAAATTAAGATAATTCCAGCCGGCATAAGAAAATATGCCTGAGTAGAATGCAACCGAAAGCTTGCCGGGATCAGTTTCTGTATTTTCAAACGGATCTCGAAAATTATCCATATTTCCTGGAAATGAACACAGTATAGAGAAGAACTCTCAAAATATCTGTAAGGTTATTATATACCCATCCCCATAAAAGTAACACCGATGATAATTATCATAACAAGAGCCGCGATTTTTGTAAACATAATAACATTTTGCATTTTTGTAGTCGCTTTTACGTTATAGCAATTCAAGAAAGTCAAAAAACCTGTTCAAACAAGAAAATACTAGAATAAAATGGAAAGAACAACAAAAGAATTTACATATTGTGACCGCCGCAATTAATTGAAGAGCAGCCGTTGGAATTTTACATTCGTCTGCAAAAAAAGGCTGAAGCACATAGCTTGCGAACGTCAGTCCCATGATTGCATTAGTGGTTGGCCTAGAAATTATGACAATCAATTATTAATCAGCACAACGAGTATAGCATTCAAGAAACTTACACAAATATCATCATAGCATCCCACAAATATAAGAAAGCTGGAAGGGGTCCAAACGCCTCCAATATGTAAGCATAGTCTCCTCCCGATTTAGGGATGCATGTTCCTAACTCAGCGTAACACAAGGCCCCAATCGTAGACAACAGTCCACATAGCACCCATATGAGAAGTGATGTACCAACTGCCTCCACTTCCCTGATAACTCCCTTTGGTGATATAAAAATTCCGGAACCGAATATAATCCCCAAAATTATAGCCACACCTTCAAGAAGCCCCAATTGTTTTTTCATCTTCACTTTTTCGTCCTCATTAGTTTTGGTGCCACCCAGCGATGTTTGAGGCGCTTCACTACTTGGAGTTATTAAAGCCATTTCACTAGGCGACGGTAGATCCTGCGTTGCCATGGTTTATTAAATAATAGTGCCTCAGTGAAAATGAAAAATTTAGTCACAAACACCAGGAGTACAATCACTCACACGCACCATCAATGCTGATTTAAGACTGAGATCAGCTCTGTGCTACACAAGCTACTTAATAATTCTTTTAAAAAAATCTTAAATACTGCACAATTCCATTTCTTAATTAATCCAATTGATTCTTCGGTCTCTTTACTGTGCTTCAAGTACGAGTAGGCTTTGGTTAGTCATAATCAAGCTTCACTTCCAAAAGTTTTGTCAATAAAACTCAATTTACATTTACTTATACAATTAAAACATCACACAAAACAAATCATACGTGCATTTATTTTTAAATACGTACTTATTTTCACTTTAAATTCTAATACTGAAATCAGAAAACAAACCCAAGGCACCCTTCAGAGATTCACGTTTGGCGTAACATAACCACAATTTCTCTGCAAACTTGTTTCTGTAAAAAATGTATTAAGGTGGGTGACACACCAATTGTGTATTTTTACTTGGAGTAGAGTATTAATAACTTGTTCATAGATAAAAATTGCAAATTTCCATTGACAGTCAAATTAAGAGCGGACGTCAAATTTATGCAATATAAAAGTGATGCCATTCAACTTAATGGTATTTATTATTATTAAAAAATATTCGAGGGATACACTGGTCCGTTTTCGTCCGTCTGCCAAGAGCTGTCTCAGCCGGTTCCCGTCGGGAGATTCCTCGGCAGAACCCTGACTTCCACGTCCCTTGCCAATTCGAGCATTTGCCTGTAGATTAGCTATCCCATGCTAACTGCTGTTAGCATGCTAATCTCCTGTTCGACAAGGCCGGCCATTCGCACACAATAGCTGCGTTCTTTTGGCAGCAGAGTACAGAGTTGTCATACATTAACCGTGTTAAATTAACTCCGTTATTTAACCGAGTTAAAAAGCTTACTGGATTATTTAAGTCTTCTACGGGAAAATAGATGGCGCTTATTGAAAGTTTTTGTGTTTAAAAGTTGATCTTGCTCATCATAGCAATTAAAATATACACTAATGTGGGTAAAACTGACATTAAGATAAATTTCAAGTTAATAACGGTCTTTACTTATCTCGGGTTTGCTTAAAAAGAGGAAAAGATAAGAACTAGAACTATCCATATTCTCCATGGATTCCAACCGTTCTTTTTAGCTTTCATAACTCTGTTGCCCAAAAGAACACAGCTAATGTGCTCTGTCACTACCATCTTGATACATAGGTGAGGTTGTGCTGAAACACAATATCTTACCTTACATCGCCTGCGCATACACTACACAAATTTTTTTGGGAAGTAAACAAATTTTATTTCTTCTCAGTTTTTAGCTTAGAATTAATCATCTCCCTAAATTGCGACAATATTTTATTTTCTCTCTTCTGCCTTTCTTCCTTGCTGAACATCGCCAGGGCTCGTTTTTCATCAGCAGAGTAAATTTGATTTTCCTTACGAATACGTACGGCTTCCATTCGGCGATGTCTATGGAAAAATAAGTATTATCACGCAAGCAAACCCCTTTAAAATCAATCGCATTACCTGCTACCACTCATTACGTATCCAACACTTTCAAACTTGGCTATTTCGTCTGAGGTTAAGCCAATTTCACCACGGCGTGGAATTCTCTTGCCTTCGGCAATGTAAGCCGCCATCGCAGCACCTTCTCCAGGTAGTAAAGCATGTCCAAAATCTTTGTGAGTTAAGCCTGTTGTCTGGCGCAGAACTGGCCCGACCTCTTCACTGCCAGCAACAATATTTTTGGATGCGGAAAGTTTATCCAATTTTTCAACGGAGTCTGATCGAGACGTTTTTTCTACCCACACCTCTTCAACAGAGTTTACCGATTCACTATCTGAACTGCTGGATGATTCTTTCTTCACTTTCTTCTTCTTCTTTTTTGCCTTTTTCGATTTCTTTTTCTTCGACTTCGACCTATGTTTATCTTTTTTTCCTTTCTTCGCAAATGCATTGTTACTTTCACGATCAATATCTTCCTCATCACCTGAACTTTCAGGCCGGACTGGAGATTTCCCCCAGACATTATGTGCACCTTCTGCCCCAATTATCTCTCGCTGAAATCTTCGTGAATCTATGAATTCTTCAAAGTGTGACTTCTTAATTTTATGAAAGCTCGCGTCACGCCTATGACCTTTTTCAAAGAATTTATCATTAGGCCACCTATCGTCTAGTTGTTTCCGAATAGACTTGCTTCTTTCGCTGTGTACAACATCCTGACGCCTCCCGTTCCCTGCTTTGTATCTCTTCCCTGGACTTGCACTTCTGGAGCGATTGCGATGTCGAATGCTTTTATCACGAGATCTTGATCTAGTCCTAGATCTTGAAACTCGTTTGGGAGTGCGTGATCCGCTGCGGCTCCTACTACGACTACGAGAGCGCATTTTGCGGAAAACTTTGCGTAAAATCGAATAAAAACAAAATATTGACAACTACATTCAATGACTGCTTCTTCTTTTTTCTTCCCTCATATGTGCGCGCGTTAGGATAAGTCGTGCAATGTGTAAATTTATGTAAAATATGTATTTATGTTCTATCGAAAGGCAAGTTCAGATGAATGTTGTTTACTGTATAAAAGCCCAAAAGCGTGAAAAACTCTTTGTTGTATTCTCCTTAAATCTTAAATTCATTCATATTATCTGCGCTTTTTTATTCTGATTTATATAGATCTCCCATAGATTTCGCTGAGCCAGTTCTCTATTTTTTTCAGCACCCAGATTAATAGAAATTTTGAAATTTCCCACTACTTAATCCCCAGTTGCAACTCACGACATAGTTTTTAATAGCAGGCGGTGGGTTACTTCTGATTTCTGACCAGTTGGAGTTACGTTTTTTGTCTCAATTTCCTAAATTTTTAAAACAGCTATCTGTTGCTGAAGTTGAATGTAGATTCGCATCATGAGAAAACATTTTAAATGAAAAGAAACCATTTGACGTTGTCGACACGCAACCAAATTCGAAGATTTATGTTATTTCGTCGTTAAAACACACAGTGTGAATTTACTACAAATAAAAGTATTCTACATCCTGATTACCTATTGTGACTGAATATAAATTAACTTATATTCCTAAAAATATAGTAAAACTCTACCAAAGTTAACACTGATCTTGATACTTTGTAAAAATTATATTTGGACTTATTTCTTCTCGAACCAATTAGCACTGTTTATGCTATTTGTTGGTATTTTAATTACAACTAGTCGAAAGCAAGCCATTAACAAGTTTTCGTGACAGCTGAACGCACTGGGTTTACACGAACCATGGTGTCAAAATAACTGTCACATTTTGTACGATATTTTTCTATTTCCTTGCTTTATTTGTTCTCCACAAACTATGCACTTGCACTTGGCTTCTTATCAGTCGAACTACACTATCAAAAGGCGAAAATAAAATTTATCCGAACGAAAATTGCTTGAGTAGTGTTGGCAGACAATAGACCAAGTATAAAATTAGAGCTTTTAGAATTGTTGACTTCAGTGTCTAGCTGAAACTTTGCGCGGATGTTTAGATGCAAATAAATCTTCCACGCGGAGTATATAAAATTAAGTTTTTTGGCGTTCATAGTAAAAGTTAGTCGCATTTTTGAGAATGGCAGAAAAGTACAGTGTTTGTATCGTTGGTTCCGGGAATTGGTAAGTAGTTGAGTGCGACGGTTAAATGTGATGCTGTGAAGTGCATTCTCGTGAAAGATAAGACAATTTTAATATATTTGAATTGCTGTGTTATGTAATGGATGTTGATTTGTTCAAAATAGGGGATCTGCAATTGCAAAAATTGTAGGCGCTAATGCGGCTCGACTTCCCCAATTTGAGGATCGCGTCAATATGTATGTTTACGAGGAGATGATAGGATCCGAAAAACTGACGGATATCATAAACACCAGGCATGAGAACGTTAAATATTTGCCAGGACACCAGCTACCAACTAATGTTGTAAGTATTATTTGTTAATTATGTAATTAAAGATCATTACGTAAAAATGCACACGATACTTGTTTATTTTTGTCATGCAGAATGAATATTCGCTATATAATTTATGCTAGGTATCTCATTTCCTAGACTTTTTTGCAATTTCTCTTTGATATTCGGTCAAGGCCGGTGAGGCTGGCGGAGATATACCATTCAATACAAATCAACAAGCAGAGAAACGTTCTTGGGCGTTTGAGAGTAATGACCTTGTCTGGTGTCCTCCAACTTCAACCTGAGCGACCGGTCAATACATTCCATGAATTTTCTGTGCCCCCTAACTAAACTTTCGTTTTCATCGATACTTCATTTCATGCTTTCTTGTTTCATTCCGACGTACTTTACGTTAGCTAAATAAATTTGCAAATTTAATTTACTTGTGGAGAGAATTTGTAGATTGTATTTTCTCATTAAATTGCTGTTGGCACGACTTCAAGGATTTGCGGAATTGTTAATTATATATATGTATCCAACAGTGGTCTGCGAGTTGTAGAACTGTTTCACTTTAAAGAGAACTAAAAATTTGCCACCATGTGATAAGAATTACGTAAACCGCAGATATCTCTAAAGCTTGTTATTCAACCGGACTATGCGCCTATTTGTAAGGACCGGTTTATTTCCGAGAAGTTTGCCAACTTGCCAATTTGTAGCAATAATTACATTAGAAAAGAACTTCTTTTCCAATAAACTACAAAAAGCTATGATAGAATCCATATCGAATATGTATAGATGACATTAACAGATACCCTCTGTACATCGTTCAGTTGTTGCGGAGTGAATTTGTGCCACATTTTAATAATCTTTGCGTGAGCAACAAATATTTTAAATAGGAAGCTATGCGATGCACCGTAAATTGTAAATTGAAGCGATTTTCAGAAAAAGGGCATAAGCCACTTAATTTTTTATGGTTTATCGCCCTTTTCTGCAAACCACTAACAACCCCAATTATAAATTTGTTTGTTTGTTTTGTTTGTCGTTATAGATTAAAGATGTATTAATTGAAAGACTTTCTAGCACTCAGTATATTTATTTATAACAAATGTGTCCGAGCTGAGATCTGGATGCTAACTAACCCTCAACTGGCTTTGTGAATAGATAGCCAACTAACGGCTCACTAAACTATGTGTGCATATATAGAGAGCTACTACTAAATACTACAAAAAAGAAGATTTTTTTACTAAAAAGTATTAATTTTTACATAATAGCAACAGTACAATTTATATATTATAAATTTCAATTAGTCTCATGAATTACATAAATAAAAGTGGAATGGTGTGTGTCTCACCTACATGATTGGCGTGAAACATGTTCTCTTGGTGTTTTTAGTATTTTTAACTATATCACGCTAATTTGAATTTTTTATAAAAGCAATTTGCAATCATTTAGAAATTATTATTCTCATGGATATATTCCACACAAAAGATCACCCTGCAACAACTGAAGTTTCGTCTGCTTACTCTGAACACTGCCGACACATTTAGGCGTAATAACTGATTCAAATTGAACTTTATTTTTTAATTATGCTATTTTCAAAATAACTCCATATTTGAATCCAATAAACGTTGGCCTAGGAAGTTCTCCTGCCTTCAAATTACCTTAAGATTATACAACATTGTCAGATCGCTACTTGAGTACGCATCTTAATGTTGGAATCCTTTCTACGTTGTTCACATTGGCCGTATGGGCTATTTTCAGCGCTTACAGATCTGCCTTGGAATCACACCGTGACCTTTCCACTTTATCAAGAACGACTCAAACTTATCAATTTGATTTCCTTGGAGCGTCCTAGAGTTGCTGACATAGCACCAGTTCTTGAATTTTCATATTGATTCTTCAAAACTCCTGGGTAAAGTGACCTTTATGACCAAAACACAATGAGATGCATCACGTCTGCGGCGCGACACCATATGATTTCAGTGTCGCAGTTGTGATGCATGGTGTCACACGTTAACACAATGAACGTGCATCACGACATGCAGAAGAGTCGAAAAATATAAAATTACACTTATTTTAGGTTTTCAAACTATATATAGATTATTATCAGTGCGGTTTTTATGAAGATACATTCAAAGTTAATTAAGCCGCCAAATAATATAAAAAAATTAATCATTGTCGCAGTGACGCAGCGTCAATTTCCAGCTATGTTGTAAATTTCAACAAAGTATGCGACACATTATTGTCGCATTACGAGCTTTGTGTTAACAACATAGACAAACCATGTTTTTATAGTCTAGTACCAAAACTAACAATGGAAAGCATGAACCCATTAACCGCATTTATTAAGTAGTTAACATCGTTAGTAAGATTTTAACTTGAACGTCTGTGTGTCTCGTCTATAATTTTTTAATTGTATTCTCAAACTAAGAAATTTTTCAATATGAATTGACATGGCGTGGATCGTCGAGATTTAATTAACGAATAATAAAGCTCTAAAGTGAAAAAGAAATATTCCATTCATATCGCGGTAGGGATAGAATATTTCGTGTTCTATTCGAGAGCTTCTTGTTTAATTTTGAACAAGCTACATAATTAACATTATAAAAATGTTATTGCATAAAAAGTATACTTTGCTGAAAAGTTTCACCTTTTTCAGTGTCGATTCGTATTTGATCTCACAAGCTCAAATTGTGTGTGTTTAGTGGATTGCACTATTTTTATTTTTAACTTTTCAGTGTCAGAACTTTCTTTTGGCTGCTACTTTTTTTGAAATTTGAAGCCTTTAGAGTGATTTAAATCTTCTGTAATTTCTATATTTGTTTCTTGGGAAAACGAAGAGCTTTGAAAATTCAGAGAAAGAAGTATATTTTCGTTTAATTGAAAAATAAATGAACTTACATGTAACTTCTTCACGAAATTAAAATATTACAATATTACAAATATTCTGGAAATATTTAGGTAATATTTTTCTACGTTTTTTTGTTGTTTTTTGTGACTTTTCTGGCATGTCCAAAATTATCATAAGATAATGAGAAATGATTTATTTGCTTCTTGAAGTTATGTATGATTTGTCCCATCCGGAATATAAAAATAATAAGAAAAGGGTTCAAGTATGAGCGGAAGTTTTCTTTTGACAATTTGATTTGCAACAAAAATGTAACTCAGTTTGGCGCAATAATTGCTTCAACCGCATGATCTACTTCAACATGCGCTTTGGCTTCATCGCTGCCGCACTATTGTAACTCCGTCTTCAGGTGCTATTACATAAATAATTTGATCAGGACTATTTTTTAAAAAGAAACAAGGAAAAAAGCTATAATTGATTTAAACCCTAGACGTAGGAAAGAAAAGAAAATAATGTGTTTATAGTTAATTGTCCGCGGCTACTTATTCTTAGATACTCGCAGCTGACCTTCAAATCTGTAGGCGGTCATACTATCCGCAACCTGTCAACCATTTCGTGAATGTTCCGTTGACCCGTAATAAACCCTGTCCGACATATTGAATCTCTAAAATTTGACTACAGATTCGAAATCAGCGACCTCCAAAAACTCTAATGGACTTATTTTTCTGATGATCGAGAAACTCTTGAAAAAGTTAACATTTACGACCGCCATATTTGATCGTTAAGGTTAAATTCGTAATCATCAGCCCCAAAATCTATATATCTGTCATTTTGCCAACATTCCATTGACGTTTAGAAAATCTTCTCCACCATGTTGGATCCGTCATTTTGAATTTAAGAAATCCAACTCTGTATTCGCAATCAGCGACCTTTTGAATTCTGCGACTGCTATTCAGACTGTCAAATTAGTTTGCCAAACTGCTTCGTACTTGGTATGATTTTCTTGTGACTCGACTCAGTCTTTAAAACCAGTTGTATTTTGTATGGGCCGCATAATGCTCCGTCCTGAAAGTATTGGCAAAAATGAAAGCTATAATAGCCAGACCATAGGGGAGTATATTTCCTATTGCCTTTCCCGCAAATAATTTTCAACCAACAAATCAAAAAAGCTAAAAGAGAAATTTATCTTCCTTGAATTTTAATTAATTTAGAAGTACTCCGATTTATCTACTTTACCTTTAATTTTATGCTTCAAATAGTTTAAAAATTTTCGCATATAAAACCGTTCTGTGCCCAGATTATAAGCAGGTTCTTTATAACTTGTGTTTTAAGTTGAATCATTATTGAACACCATACCAAATTAAGATAACAGCTAATTTTACAAATTACTCCAAAACCCTCATGAAAATTGATATTGATAATTTTAGGCATATTAAATACAAGTAAACAGACACCTGATAAAAGAATAGAACACATGGCGTGATCTCGTTTTAGTTTTACATAACCACGTTGTGTATTGTGTGTGAGCTTTATGTGAAGCCAGATTTATTTTATCCCACTAAAATAGAAATTTGTAAAGCGTTTTACTTATCTACTCAAAAACCTTTGCTACAAACAAATTTGCAATTAAAGCAT
>QYTT01084157.1:9702-20626 GCA_006980735.1 Dasypogon diadema
TGTCATGAATGTATGAAGTGTAAAAATTCTGTGAATATCCTCGTTGGTGGCGGAGAAATAAATGTGAATTACATTTGAACAACAAAAATTGAAGAAATAACAATTGTTTACATTTTCAGTGGTAGAAATGAGATGCGAGTGTCGCTTGGAGATGACGATCCATCGACTACAAATCATGCAGATCGTGTCAGATAAGTATTGTTGTTTCTTATGTGATCCTGAATTCTTTGTGATCTCTTTTGCAGCTTCCTGGATTGTGTCTGGACGGAACACATATTCTTTTCTTGGTAAATAGTATAATAAAATATGAGAATATAATCAACCTCATATTAAATGGCTTAAGAAAAGAAATAAGTTTATTCAGAGATAGCATTTACATCAACAGCAAAAATGTTAAAAAACGAGTTATAAAGAAAATTTTAAGTTGAATGCCTAAAAGGCAGTGAGTTCAATGCATCAATAAATGCAATAAAAAAGGTTTTCATATTGTTGTAAATTTTATGTGATTTTCCACTACAATCTTTAAATCTCGTCGAGTTTTACTCATCCAAAACCTAAAGCTGTTTGATTTATGTTAAAAGAGCCCCCAAGTCAGTTCCACCTTCCTTCGTCAGTGGAGTGGACATTCCAAAATCTCTTAATATGGATCTCACTCATACACGTAATTGTAACAACAACACAAGATCCCGATCTTTATACAGATTTTGGATCTGGATCTTTTACAGATCTGGAAATTAGTACTTACTCTCACATATACGTGAATTTTTCTAGTCTTAGATGTTGGTACTACTTGTGGTCAAACTCAAAGAGTGGGCTCAACTTAGACCATAAAACAAAGAGGACAAGATATTACGTATAAAATACGTTGTCGGTGGACCAGCTTTTTTGCTTCAGGATAAAGAGTGGGCAAGGGACAAGAGTGTTTCCCCTAAGATGGCATATTCCCCGTAGAATTTGATAGGCAGAGCTGTACGATTTCTTTGGAGGGTTCAATAACTTTCAAAAATTTGTTAAAATTACGTTGCTTTTAAAAATATCTTCTAAATTTCCTTAAAACCCGAAGTACAGATCCTTTGAAAACTAACTAATATTCATAATCTTTCGTTTCATTAAAATATAGCGAGCGTACTTCTCAACCTTTCCACAGAGGTTGCAAATTTTACCTACGTTATTTGAGAAAATACTACCAATACTAATGCAAGCGCTTTATCAACACTAAAAGAAAAAAGCTGACACTTTTTAGCTTCTTGTCTTGTCCACTTTGTATTATGGTCTGAACACATCTTTTCGGGTATTTAGAATTTATTCTACTTAGTAGAAATTATTTAGGATTTATACTACTTACTTGCTTTGGCATGCCACTGAACTTCGGTTGGTCCAGCATACATCATTGGAGAAGGGAATATCGCCAAGACAGTATCATCACGATCCAAAACACCAGAATCAAGGACGGCTTGGTGCTGGGCCATTCTAACAGGTAACGGAACATCATCATCCTTTGTCCAACCTCCTAAAGGATGAAGGAGTAAAACAGGTTTTTTGAAACCCCTTTCTAAAAGCTGCCGTTTACAGTCTTGCATTAAAAGAGCATGGCCATTATGAATGGGATTGCGCAACTGTAAAAATTAAAATTAAAAAATTGTAATTATTTAAACTTGTGTCGTTACCTGAAACGCGAATATTGCATCTGCATTCAGTTCAATAAATTTTTTTCTAAGTTCATTTGGAGTAAGCCGATATTGATCTAAGCCATCATTCCATCGTATTCTTTCAAACACCTCCAAATCTCCTCCAACACAGTACTGGCCAGACTCATATATCATCTAAAAGTTTAACTGTTTCTGTACAGCTAACAGGAAAACAAATTATACTTTCCTACCTTTATATATGGATGGAAAGGATTACTAGTTCCAAATTGTCTGGAAACTCTTTCTTCTTTTCGGTGGTAAAAGAATTCTGGTTTTCTTAAAATTGCAATTGGTCTATCATTATATGTTAATGTTAAGGCACTTACACCTGCAAAGTATAATATGCTATTATTTAATTTAATGTTAAGGAAAATTACCTTCCAACTTGTTCTTATTTTCTCCAGTTACTGACAATACTATAGGTACAGACTGATTATCGCGGAAAGCCCCATCTTCACTTATAATGCAATTAAAATGTAAAGTCTATAAAATTGAAGATTACAGATTATTATATAATTTATGCTATATAACCACTTATTAAATTTAGATTAAGTGTTAATATTTTAATAAGCTTAAAAATGTTGTTATAGTTTTGGAATAGTCTTATTTTTACCCGTACGTATTTATTTTTTTTCACTCAATTGTTTTAATTATGGGTTACAATAACAATGCGATTCGCCTTATTAGGACGCCATGCTACCAACCTAATGAGCTAATATGAAGTAATATGGTTAAATTTTCAAGGGATTTCAAAAGCAAACAAAACGAAAATAGAATTTTCCAACAATTTTACTCTAAAATTTTCTGCCGAACTGGATTTGGTATATTTTGAAGACAATTTGTTGGAATCACACTAATTAGGTATTATTATTCATTAAGAAAACAAAAACGTTTTTTAATTTTTTTATAAACAAATTCACAATTATCACTGAAAAGTTAGCTCGAAAATTTTCTTTTAATAGAGAAGTAGCGATGGAGTCGTAGAGACGACTAAGACAATGTGAGGTTCGCCATAGCGATTTCAACATTCACGTTTTCAAAGGAGTTTTATTATCATAAGTGTTGAGTTCATTTTTAACTTTTATACATTCCCAAACTCACTGAGATTGATTCTTTGAAATTCTTATGTCTTCAAATTAGCAGGTCATAACACGTCGGTTTCTAGATCCTATCCTCTCAAGGGGTTTGTTTTCCTTTAACATTCCGTAATCTCGTTCCCATCCATCACGTCTAAAATCTTCTGGACATATTTGTCGATTAGTGACGAAATTCTACGATTTCTCATATATCGTAGGCTGGTGGAATCGGTTCTATGGGAGAGTTTTCCACTTCTTCAGTTTTTTTAAAGTGAATGTTTCATTACATTGTCGAACAATACTATAGAAGCCATATAAATGTTATCTAGTGCAACATATACAATGAGGTAATTATAATCATACAAAGTTCACCCCACAAAGCACATTCAATCCTTGTAATTCGACTCGGAGTAAACTCAATACTGTAAGCTTGCAAAATGCTAGCCAGGCGAACCTATCTTCATGCCTCCGTACGTATGAATACGAACGTCTGTCACCCACTCCATACCATGATGATAGGCTGCCTCAATCAATAACGACGGGACAGTTTTAATCCTATAGCAGGTAGGATTTCCCTGCTAGCCTACTTGTTGAACAGTAAGCACTGGAGTTCTAAAAAATTGACTGACAGGACTGTTCAAGTCTACAATACGAAAATTATTCACCGATTTATTCCATGATTTATTAGTGAGAGGCAAAGAATATTTCGGCGGTATACTGCAACAACCCACTAGGCCTACTTTTACCAGAATCGAGGAAGCACAATTTAAATTTCTTTAAAAAAAAGTCTATATAAAAACAAAAACTAGTTATCTTCACTGAAATTGTACACTTCACACATTTGTACTATATAAACATACTTCCGCTCCGCACTCAAATTGTAACACAATTTTAAATCCAAGACCTCAGTCACTATTTTCATTTCTCGCAGACTTTACAAGCCACATATATTGACAAACTACACTACTAAATATCTTGGCAAAATTGATAATTTTGTAACCGTGCATGGTCAGCTACAAACTCTTTACTTAATTAGCCCTCAACTTTTGAGCAGAAGTAGTACTAAAAATTTTAGCACTTTCAATAGTATAAATATATTTTTCCCAAAATGTTTACAGATATTTATAATATCATTTTAGCTATCCATTTCCAATATTTTTTTGAAACCTTAATTGTAATTCTAAGATATCGGGAAAGGAGGTATCTCAAGATATTTTGGTATATCCTATCTTATTATACGAGCAATATTTGTATATATATTTGTAACCACGTTCTCTAAAACGACTCTAACGATTTCGATGAAATTTACAATATAGATGTTTACGGGGGCGAAAAATCGATCTAGCTAGGTCTCATGTCTGGGAAAATTCGTTTTCTCCGTGCTAAAAAAATCTTGTCCCTGGAGTTACGTACATTTTTATTTAACCACGCGAAATTATAATAAAACGATAAAACTATATGCTGTCATCCAAAAGCCAATTCCCTAGCATGGTTCCCCTAAGACACAGACCTTCGAAAACTAATTAGAAAACTAAAAAGGGATCTGCCAGATAAATATCCTTTTCAAATGGTGAGTTGGCACATGGCATTTGTTTGAATTTGATTGTTATTGTAAATTAATAAGCGTTTTCTTCTACCCAAGGTAATATTAATTAAACCACAATCTATATTTTGTACAAAGCCAACAAAAAGATACTAAAGAAAGTAATCCTATCTTATTAAACGAGCAAAATTTGTATATATATTTGTAATCGCGTTTTCGAAAACGACTCTAACGATTTCTGTAAAATTTACATGGGAAAATTCATTTTCACGAGCAAGCTCAAGTATAGATATAACATTTAGTGGTAAAACAATTAAAATAAGAGTTTTTCAACTTTAACCAACCAAAATTAGTTAAAATTATTTTCCGAAATATTTAAATAAATAAATAAAAAAAATTTTGGATAAAAACAAAAGCAATGACAACCGTAAAATAATAAAACGTATTTCTTTCTAAATTAAAAACTTAAATATAAAAATTATGCTTACCTGCAAATATTCATCTTCACGCATAAAACCTTTCAAAGGAAAGGCCCAACCCTCAGACAATATTTGAATCCACTGCAACTCCACAGTGGAAATAGGAATCGTTGGTAAACTTTTTGCTTCATTTATAGCAGCAAGTTTCCTTGATGCTGCTATAAATAATTCTGGCAGCTAAAACAAATTGATATAGATTGTTAAAATTTAAGTTGAAGACATACTTGTTCAATATCCCGGAGTGCCTTAGGTATAACTCCTTCATCTTCAAGAAGTTTTATAACATTATTTGTCGACTCTCTTATGGTAAATCCTTCTGTATTCACCACTAAATCAGGTTGTACCGGCCTTTCATATTCTTGTGTCACTCCTGTAAATCCTTGTATTGCTCCTTCTCTAGCTTTCTTATATAATCCCTTAACATCACGCGATTCGCACACTGCGAGTGGAGTGTCAACAAAGATCTCAAAGAATCTGACAATATACAATTTTTAGTATTGATTACAAAGTGTTTTGCAGTCGATATTGTACTTTAAATCGCCATCCTTATGAATTTTTCTGGCCATTGCTCGATCATCTGCAAACGGTGACACGAAACTACATATTGCCACTACCCCGCTATCTGCAAATAATTTAGCTACCTCTGCTACTCTGCGTATATTTTCTTCTCTGTCCGTTGGACTAAAGCCCAAGTTCTTATTAAGGCCAGTTCTAATATTATCCCCATCCAAGCCATATGCAGGAATTCCCCGGGAAACCAAATAAGCCTCTAATTCAAATGCAATCGATGTTTTACCTGCACCGCTCAAACCTGAATGTATAACCAAGTAAAAAAATGAAACTTTAATTGTTAAATAACAACAACAGCAAACACTAATCAGAATCTTGCTTATGATAGAAATAGTATTTGACACCAAGTGTTAGTACATTTCAGCGGGCCAATTAAAATAAGTGTCAATATCTAAGTACTATGCTGTATACTTGGGGAAAATTATGGTAGAGAAGCAGAATGAAATCATTGCTTATTTTGACTTTTAAAGGGAACAACCGCCGATTTATATTTTATCTATACCACTTGTAGTCGCTGAGTGGCTATAAACAAAATTCAAACTTATTATGTGCAGTTTACAGACCCAACTATACGCTCAGAAAGTGTGTCAACTGAATTGTGTAAAACACAATACGGCAAATTGTCGGTGTTGCAATTTTCTTGGAGAAAAGGTCTAGTTATATGACGAAACGATATTGCCTGTAATACATATAAATACAAATATATGTATATGCAAATAAATACAAAGTGCAAAACTATCCATATAAATACCAAATCCAAATTAAACTTAACTAATATTGGCAATTATTTAAAAGCTAGCAAATATTGCAAATGTATCTAAAATTTTCCAACAACATCTTTATCGAAATGAAAACAAAAATATAAATTTATAACTTTAATGTTGGCAATAAAATGCACTTAATTAAAGTGAAAGTTAAAATATTAAGTAAGGAAAAAAATGTTCAACACTCTTAACAAACTGTTGTGCACTCTCGCTTCGAATCTCAAAAGAAGAAAATTCTTTGGAGATATTGGAAATCCTGCTTTGAATGAAATTGTAATTGAATTCTTTAAAGAAACATCAAATTTGAGACATAAATTATGATAAAGTTAATAGTCTTTTCTATTATCTATACTCTGAATCTAATCGCTGTGAATCTAAAAAAAAGAAGATATTTTATAGCAATTTTGTCTTTCTTAAATATTCCTTACAAATTCTTGTTTCATGTTTGATCACAAAATCGTGCTTTCGAAATTTAGGCTTCAGTATAGTTTCAGTTCAACTTCCTCTCGTCTTGTTGAAAATTATATTTGCAACCGTTACAAGTGGGTGTCTTTAAATGGTTTCCATTCTGATTAAATGCACATAGCTTCCGCTGCACGTCAGGGTGATATCTTAGTTCTTATCACTGTACATTAATAACTCATCAAAAATTGGGTTAAAATGTAATATTGTGAAATATATCCAGAAAAGATACTCTTATATGGAAATATCTCTTTAACTCAATTTTAGAACAGAGGAATTTTCCTGAAACACATATTTTCTGAGTCCATTGCGATTCCACGTTGAAAATTTTACATATTGTTTCCTCAAACTCAAGCTCTAAATAGTCATACATGAACAATTAGATCACAGGGCTATGACCCGGTAAAAGTTTTCAATTTTTAAGAATTTTAATTCACTCTAAATAAGGCAAATTGCCTTGTAAAATACTAAGGCAGAAACAGATCCAGGCAAGCTTCAAAGCGAGCTTCTCGAGGCTTCTTCGAGTCTTTAAAGCTTTCCTCACGGAACCTAAAAAAACATAACGTCAAAGCCAGGTGTTGTCATTCTTTTGGAATGAGATATTCTGTCTGATTTAAAAATTTTTTAATTTGTTTTCAAAAGAACTAGCAGCAGCAACAGCGCTGACAAACAAGTGACACTTCCAGGTCTCAAAAAAGAGAATTTCAAACATTGCACAATGCCTACCTCGCGACTTGCTTCCGAGGACACCCCAGGGGCTTGGTTTAGTGTTGCCATATTGAAAACCATTTGTAGAAAATTGTGACATGGCCTCGAAGAACCTTTAAGGAAGTCTCAAGGCCTGATTGTGTTTCTGCTTTTAAAAACTTACAAAAAAAAAGAAAAAAAATTTCTCTCATGATTCTCTAAGTTAACTGAAAATTATTGACGGTGACGGTTAAATTAAAAAGGTATCGTTGTTAACAAATTGCTTGTTTTAATTTGTAGAGGAAACTAAATTTGCAAATGGCACTAAAGAAATTAATTTATAGTTACTAAATAACAGAAATGTCAACAGATTAAAGCAGAAGATAAAAACATCCCTGCATAACCCTTCAAACCTAAAAGGAATTATTATTTTTTAATAGTAAATTTAATAATTTCATAATAAGCGATAAAAATAAATAAATTATAATTTAAAATTGTTTAACGGAACAAGAAAAAATCACATTATTTTTAAGTTATTACTACTGTCTTCTAAATTAGGCACCACTTTCGTATAAATAAGGGAGGATATTAGACTTCATAAGTTGTAATAAACGATAACATGTACGGTTTTTCTGGAAACGTAAACTGTAACCACTCAGAGGTAATAAATATGGAGAGGGGATTGTTTCCTAAAAAATGGGAAAGGTTTTGTGTTTACCTTGTGTAAAAAGTTAAACCATAGTGATATAAAACTATATTCTTCTGTTTATAATTTAATAAATTTACGTTTTTTTACATTCTTAATCGCGGCAGAGTTGTATTTTAAATTTTCACGCAATTTTGAGCATTTTAAGTCTAGTTTTATTTGTAAAAGCACTTTTGTCTTTAATAGAAAATTTGAAGGCGGGACAGAGGGTATGAGACAAGAATAAGATGTCCACTGCAGACTTCATGCGCTACTCGCTCTAAGCAAGACCGGGGAATTTTTATTTCACAGTAATAAATTATTTATTCCAATTTGTTTTTATTATTTATCTAATATTTTACTTCAAATAATTTAAACCAAATATTAGTTGAATAATTTTATCACTTCAATACTTCAAGTCATGTATAGTTTATAAGTGTTACATGTGGGTATAAAAGCTACATTTTTGTTCTATTAAAAATAATTCTTGTTTTTTTTTTTCTACTATATTCTCATTACATGTTTATCAAAGCTTTATTAATTTAAATCCCCAAGAACCTACATTTCTAAACACAAGCAGCAATTGAAAGTTGCGCAGGCTTTCATTTATGAAAACCACTTTTATGTATTTGAATTTAAGGGGACTCTTTGTTCAAAATGTTCATCAGTTAAGCAAAGGTGAGCAACAAAATTTTGGGGCATACTCTAATTAACAAAATCCCGCAAAATTGCTCAAAAGTATCAAAATCTTGTCTTTTGTATCTAAAAAAAAGTGAGTGGTGAAGAACAACTTATTGTATTCTTTAGTGTTTCAGAGACAAATTTAAAAAGTCGCGATTTTTTAAATCGGAATTTCAAACCCATAGATACTTAGATAGATAATTTCTGTAACTATCAAATATAGACGATCTACACTCAAATTCTATATTTAACTTCGCTTTAACATCATTCTTTACTCTATTAAATTCATGGAAATAAGAACTAAGGGTCGGACACAAACGAGTAGATGAATACATGAAAGTGAAGCATTTCTGAAGAGGAAAGGGTTGAAAACTGATACCCCACAAATGTCAACTGTATTATTAAAATATGTGACGTTGTTTAGGTATCTAGGCGGTAGTGACTGCGTGTTCCAGTTTGAGGTTAGGAATCAGGTAAGGTACCTCATATCCAGTTCAGTAGTTATTTTCGAGGAAATTTGAAATTTTTAGGGTTTTACAAAAAAAAAATCAATGTTAGAAAATTTCCAATTAAATAATAATAAATAAATAATTTTTCAGGTTCCCCAGAATGGCTAAACATAGTTTTAAGTTTTTTGAATTAAGAAATGTGTCTATCCCTCGCTAACATCTCCTTATTTCTAAAACTACACTGACCACTTCCGTTTGTAGTGGGAAAATTTCTTTGTGTGAAACAAGTGTTTTACATTTCCTGATTTTACAGCCATTGATTAGTTCTTATTTCCATGATTACATTCCTTCTAACGCTATGTCATCATGTTTTTCTCAACTAGCACATATAGAAACGAACAAACTGGACTTTTAGAGTTCAATTTGTTTGACGTCACCGAATAGAGGATTTTCTCAATTGAAATGATCTGCTGATCTTTGATTTGAAATTCATCATATTAATCATTGTCAGTCGATATGTGAAATGAAAGTTGTAATAAATTGTCGTTTATTTCTTTAACAATTTTCGTTCTGATTAAAGTAAATTAAAAAACAATAGAAAATTAAAAACAAAAATACTTTAAATAAAATAAATTTGCTTCGCTCGAACAAGTACACTTCGCGACAAAACATTATTACCCTCATAAATGTTTTGCACAAAGCATTACCTTTCTTCCTGCTCTATATTCGTTTTACTACTTTTGTAGTTATTATCTATGTCTGGTCATAATATTTTGTCACAACGTGTGTCATAAAATAACAGAATGGAATGCCCATGACAATGGAAAGTTTAGATTGGTAGTTAACTAAACTATTTTCAAAGAAAAAGAAATATAAAACTGTTAACAAAGCACCTTTTTAAAATTTTAAATTCAATATATATTATAATATGTTTCTTTCTGTTCACAAATTGGATCGCTTTCATTCCATATTACAACCTTGTGGCAAAAACTTCCAATACATACCTAAGGCTTTGGAAATTGGAAATTACCATTATCTTCACTTTCGACTTGGTCAGGTCTACTTTTTTCTTGGTGGTTGGCGGCTTCCTTAAATTAATGTAGAATTTAGGGTCTATTCCAATCCAAGTCTTCGTCTTTGTCTTCATCTTATTAGAGTAGTTAGTGACGTCAGATATCTACATCCTGGAGGTTGACTAGTTTGTTGAACACTTCGTCATGTCAACGACTGACGTGAATTTATGAAAATTATGAAGAGCTTTTAGTAATAAAGCTCACATTTTTCTTTTTTTATTTAAAATTGGCTGATAACTTTTAGAATTAAAATAAAATGGCTTACAGGCAAAATATTGTACAATTTAGTTAACTTCTGGCCAATAGACGTACTTATCTTAATCACGAAAAGATGAACAGGATGTTAAAAATCAAGCAAAGTAAACGAATTGGAAGAAGCTGGCTCATTTCCTGACTTCACTAATGGTTATAACGCGACGAAGACGAAGACGAGGACTTGCGATTGGAATAGACCCTTAATTACGATGCATTGCTCATGCGTTTCTTCCATTGCACTAATTTTTTAACAACACAGCTTCGCATCACTCTATTTGATTAACTACTGAACCAAACTTGAAAATTAAACTACTAACACTAACACGACTAATTCCCGTTAGCCGAGAAGAGCGCTATTATGTATTTTCTGAAAGTGCAATAAGTGAGTGTTATTCATGGGAAAAAATTCCCATGAGATCTCCCTTCGTGAAAGTTTATGCTGCTCTGAGAAAACTTCCACTGTATGCTGTTCTTCCTATTCACATGCCAGGGCAATTAGTACAGTCCCTGAT